>JABAJW010018095.1:0-12187 GCA_018855395.1 Arthromyces matolae
TCTTGTGCCACACATTGTATGGGCAGTATTGAGTTTTCTCGACCCGGAGCTTGCCAAAGCGTTGAATGAGTACCTGAACCTTTCCGATCATTTTCTGGAAGTTCTATGGAACTTGCCGATATTTTCTAGAATTTTTGCGCGGATCATTTCAGCGTTTCTAGAATTGCCGATCGTTGCCGATCGTTTTGGAATTTCCTCGGGAAGGTTGGCACTTCTAGAATGACTGGATCATGTGAAAGTCACGTGAGTTGCCGCGTCGCGTTTCAAAAGAAATGCTTGACGAATATTTTCGACGCGTTATTCGGCTTCCTTCACGTGTCGCGGGCATGAACTGCCGTATTTACGTGTCCAGGCTTCTTTGGGGTGTATCACCGCCATCAGCCCGCCATCTTCCTATCAATCAAATCAAACAGCTTAGTAACCTGCGTGCAAAATCTGTCGGTTCGCAATTGAACCGACAGAATTTACACGTAGGTTATATAAGCCCCATCCCGCCATCAATATTCCCCAATCATCATTCGCCCATCCCACCCATCAATTATCCCGACATCACATCCATCAATCATCCCTCCTCGGGCTCTCAACATCCCCTTCCTCTGGCTCTACCCTCCCGCCATCAATCAACTATCCTTCCCGCCATCAATAAGTTTTTTTCCCTTCACCATCTGTCCCCTGCTCATCTTCATGGCCAAGAGCAAGAGAGGCTACGGGACCTCCCGGCAAGTTACACATTTTCGAGCTTCTGCAAGCTTATTGCCACTTGATCGGGCACGCCGACTAGGGACTAAAGCGCTTGCAGAGGGTAGAAAAGAGTCTCATATGCGATTATTACACCATCTGTCTGGTATGTTTGGTATTTTACTATTCATTGCTTGTCTATACGTTCTTCAGGTCTGAGTACACAAAATATTCAATTACTCAATGACAACATTCCTTCGCATCTGCACCAGTATCCTGATGACAACGTTATCATGGGCAATGACACTCAGGATGGAGGTTGGGAGGACGAGGCTGAGGATGTCATTGGCAATCACAGTGCCGATGACAACACTCTCTTTGATTTCAGGGACATCGTCAGCAGCAGGTGTGTTACTGACATATCAATTCAACTCAGTCTACATATTCACATTATATACAGATGGAAGGGACGCCGCTGGTATGTAGATCATAGGACATGGAGAGCTCGTCGTGCCAATGAATTCCGCCACTGGGAGGAAGTTATGGATCCCCTCGTTGACGCGTACTTAGCATGGCAACGGAACCCATCACCTCCGCCTCCGACAGTTCCTTCTGCCGATGTGCCTGACAACTATGACTTTGAGATCGATGTTGTTGATCTCTATCATTTGACCTCATCAGCCACTATCCGACGCCCTCCTGACTCCATATCAGCAGCAGTGGATCTGACACGTTCAGGGTACATCGGCAATACCCCTGAAAAACCGTCGCTTGCAATATCTATTCCAACACTAGAGTTGTTCCGTGTCATACGCCTTCATCGTCCATCTTTCAGTGTTGAAGCCTTTGCTAAGACGCTATGTTACATTTACTCGGTCAGTTCTTACAAATTTTTCATACATCTATTGCTCTCATCTATGTCTATAGCGCCCTTATCAACGTAGATATCGAATTGCACTTTCAGACGCATTTGATGTTTACCTGGCCCTTCGGCGAAAAGTTGATGCACGCGTCGCTAAACTCTTAGGCAGAGATTCCCCAAATTACCGTGTCCTAAATGCCTGTCCTGCATGTAATTATGAGGTATGTTGTGTGTTCCATCTTGTGCAGCCCTTCATTCACTTTATAAACTTATACATACATTTAGTTGGAGGATGAACCCAAGCTAACCTTTCGACATATGATTGCAATTGACGGAAATAACTCGCTTAAACGGATCAAAGGCCTAGTCAACCGGAATGTTGGTGACACACGTTGCTTCGAAGATTCTGACTACTTTCTCTCCCACAACTTTGTCAACACATTCGCTAACGAGGTTAAGGCTCCACAACAACCGGAAGATAGCCGTGGTGATGATTATGACAACACTGGCAACAATGACGGCGACAACAATGGCGAGGGTGATCCTACCGATGGCGCCTTGGGCACGGCACCCACTGGTTGTACTGACAAGTGGAAAGCAGCAGCAGCAGATGACAAGAAGAAAATGTGGGCTATCTTTGACGAAGCGGGGATTTTTGCGAGCTGTTGTCGTCATGGCTTTATTCTTTGGATTGCCGACATGGTTAGGAGCGGGGAATTGTTTGTTATCATAATCTCATTGCTCAACTCTCATATTCATCTATCTTTTGACAGAGCAAAATATCCACTGGCTATCGTCGCCAAAGCACTCCAAGTCTTGGGCGCTTGCACGTTGTTTGGCTACGACATCGGTTGCAAGTTCAAGATCACTGTCGACGGGAGTTCCCTTGGTCCAGAGTTTGCCTCAAAAAACTGTCGATTTTGCGTCAATGCATTCCATGGATACACCCACAACTATCTTTGCCAGCTCTTTGATCATCCAAATACTATTAGCGGCATGGGCCTCGAGGATTTGGAAACAATGGAGCGTGTTTTCAGTGCTTCCAATGCCCTCGGTTCGGTCACACGGTACATGACAGCGTATCGACGAAGAGTTTTCATAGACCTTCACTTTCAACAATGGGACGCTGATAAATATTTTAATTTAGCCACCATGCTTTACAATAACTATAGACAAGCAATCGACATCATCAAGACTAACGCACAAGATGTCGCAGACGTCCTCATGCTCAGGAACCTCAACGAAGTGACCCTCAAGGCCTATATTGAGGACGAGCGATCATTTTTTACGACCCTAGGGAAGGAGCCTGATGATGACCTGCATGCTATGGCGTACGTTGATTTGTTGGATGAGCTTCAGGTTCTTGAGTATGTACTTATAAAGTTTTGTTGAGCCATATTAACCCTGCAACCTACAGGAACAAGTTGAACGAAGCGTCATCAAAATTTTTGAACCAAGCTCCTGCGGACTATCAGTTCATTTCGCCTGAACGTTCATATGCTCAGGGTCTCTCTGACACGCGTCGAGCGGATACAGCCCGTCGAAGCCTCAACGACCGCCACATTCGCTTACTGGATGACATTACACAGCTTGAGGACCGCATGAACATAACGAAACGTTGGACACCCGCAAGTCCGGAGTATCAGCGAACAGCAAAGTATATCTGCGACCGGAAGTATGAGCGCGCTCTTGATAAACTTGAAAAGCTGGTCATTCAGCGACTATTTGAGCTACACAAGCTCAATCTTGCAAATACCGGTGAGTGGCAACAACGAGTCGAATGGTCATTAATAATTTTGAATGATAGGATATCGGGCAAGAACTCATATTGCAAAATCTTTGCAGTCACGATCAAAGGCTATTCGGACCGCTGTCAAAGAGGTCAATTCGGCTGCGGTTCTCATCGGACAACCAACACTTGATTGGGAGAAGGTGTCTCATTACAGCTTCTTGGACGAGTTCAATCTTCTTAGACATGCACGAGCCGATGTCAACAAGAAAGAGTGGGCCGATCCTGTGATACGTGAGACTATGCGACGTTATCAACGACTTGAACGTGCTAAGGAGGAGGTGCAACGGTGTAATATCGAGACTCGCCGTCTTCACACATCTATTCTTGACGAGCACCATCACTTTGACGAGGTAAGATTCCAGTCTTCTTGTTTTACTTCTACTTACATCTTCCCAGGTGTTATCAACTCTCGACGTCACTGATCCACTCTATTTTGCGGTCAAGGATCAATTCACCCGTCGTCGTGCTGTCAATGAGATTCTCCTCATCCGAATCTCACGCATTTACAGCATCCCAGAGTTCTCTGGGACTCGCGAGCCTGGCATTCGAAAGGGGTCTACCACTGCCGCATCCTTGGGTCGTGCTACCAATGGTATAGTTCCTCACATGACACCAAATGCCTCATTGGTGTCAGGTGAGACTGTGTTATTAGAGAGTGAATCTTTTAACCCAGATCGTCATCTGTCAGAATCTGATTCCGACGAGTCTGGCGACGAATTGCTTGGGGACATAGGAGGGCTTGTTGATTTTGTCTCCAATGTTTCATGATACAGGTTGTACAGTTGTAGTAAGCATATGAATGCATATTCCCTTGACAATCTTGCTGCGTGTGATTCTGAGATTGATAGTGAGAATTATAGAACAATGAATGTTGATTACACAAGGCCAAGACACGGGCTTGACATAGGCGCCCCACCGTCACTCAACAGCATGGCCAGTTGAATCACATTCAAGTGCAATCCTACTGACGATGCATTGTTTTAGATAGACAGATACACTCAATGGTCAGAGATACACAGTTTGCATGGAATGCGGATGAATGACGGCGTGTGGTTGACTCTATATCAACTTGGTATGTGCTACACTCGACATTATCAAACTCAAATGCAACACAAACTAATAATGGATTGCTTTGATAGATGAACGTCTCAACTATTCACAAGTACGTTGATGAAATGGTATTTTACAACCTGGGCTTACATTGGAATCCGCATTGATGCAGGATTATTGAACTTGGTATGTGTTACCCCCTCGACATTCCTTGTGTCAATCGTACCAATGAATTGTTTTGAAAGTCAATAGATATGTTACCATTTAGAAGAAGGTATTTTGACACACAACTATCCAGACCTTTATATTATCCATGGAGGAAACAAAGTTTACGTTGGGTAGGGGGAGGTAAATATCCCGCCATTTCACTCTCTCCAAAAATTTATATCAGCTATGTTAACACAGAAATCATCTCTGATACAGTCTGGCATTCAAAACTCAGTGAGCCTATGTGGTCAACTCAAGCATGATTTTGTGAAGGCAAGCATGAAAGCCTCTACCGCGATTCTCTTCCAGTTACAAGAGGTCCGTCGAGATATATTATCATACATCTATTTAACCAATGAAAACCTTCATTTTTTAGCTAAAAGCTAATAGAACATGAATTGATCTAGTCGATGCACACGAAATACTTTGGAGGCGACTAAGAATATAATGCACTACTACTTATTTCTACCGTTCTCTCCTTGGCATCTTGAGGTGTGTACTAATCCATTATTGTATCGTTCCTAAATCTAGATAATAAATAACACATTTATTTTGTCAGTCTCTGTCTTCTTCATTTGCTGAGCTCCACTCTACACTGATGAAGATGAAGACTTGTATGACGTTGTAGCTCATACTTGATGCATTTATTTTCCCATCCGATCACACGCAAGGTCATTTTCAAAGCATCTAGTGGTCTCTATTGTAACATTCTCAACATTGCTCAAGGTTATAATTTTGAACGAGGGGCTAGAAGCTGCGATATTGAAATTTGAGAACGTATGTTGGAGGCGCCGGTGTTGAGGACTAATAAAGCGGAGTTTGAATTTAGGCTTTCAAGACGTTGTGCCTGGTTTGCTCTTGTTCTTGTCCTCCATCATGGAAAGGCGATTCGTATTTCTTTACTCAAAGAACCACGCGTATGGACCATCCCAAACACAGACTGGTGTTTATACTTCCATGTAAGACATCCTGTAGTGAGTAATAACTTGACCTGACAGATCATTAGGCCATTTTCCCTGGGAGGCCGTAAACGCGCCCCGTTTCCAATTAACATCGAGTGTTCCAAGGCCGAAAATGCTGACGCCCTCATCCAGCTCCTTCAACCTATTGCCGACAAGTATCACGAAAAGCCATATACTGATGTGTTTGCTGCTATTGCAACGTCAAAACGATGGAGTAAAGCATGTCAGCTGATGCAGTCTCAGGCCATCGTCTTCTATGCCGTCGCGCTAGGAAAACATGTTGGTATCTTCATAGACAGGCAAGTATCTTGACCCGCCTCTATTTTATCCTTGATATGATGTTTGTGTTGTGGTATCTAGGTCGGCAGCTCAACGTAGTATGAGCGAGACATCGTCTGTCTACCATCGAAAGTGCGACCGATTTTCAACGTTCAATGGAGCTTACATGTCCATGGCGAGCAACGGAAGCGTAACAATCGACTACATGGGACAAGGGTTGGGCGATGAATCCGTCAATGAAGACCTCTCTGATAGTGACCTTTCTGATTGTGACGAGACCGGGCGGCCCCCTTCCATGCCATATTCTTCGCCCTTGGCGATGCCACCCTCTACACCAAGACGTCGGCAAAATGTCTCGGCTACACCAACTTCTCCCCTTGCACATGGTTCGACTCACATCAGTATTGGACTATCTCCGTCTCTACACATCAAAGTCCAAGGTATGTGGATGATATTCTACATTTGATAACAATATTCACCATTTCAAAGGTTCCGATGTCCACTCAGATGTACGCTCACCACAACAAACACCTTTGCCAACAAGGGTACCACGGCAGCTGAACTTCGGCCCATGGTTTAGCCTTTACTTCGAGACGCATCGCTTTTCATCTGACATTACTGCGATTGCAGAGAGTCTTTTCCGTCAGTTTCAGTCCAGCGAAACTGGCTTCATTGATGCCTTCACTGCGCAAGTGGAAAATGTGGAGGCTGGCGAAGCACTATATATTTTTCGTCTCATGTCTGAACGCCCTGGGATCGCATAAAGTTTTACCACTCTTCCTAGAATTATCACACAACCGACGGGTATTCATAGTCGACGCGTATCTTGCTACTATCATATTTTTCTCAAATCTCAAGATTGTATCTTGCAAGGTGTTGTGAATATTTTATGCGAAGCATTTTATCTGAAGTATACAGGACTGCATTACTCCATTTTCCCTCGACATTGTAGGCTTTTATTCATGGCAAAGGTGAAGACCTCAGCTTTCCAACGGCTACTGAGTGCTTCTCGTGACAAGGACAAACGTCGATTCCGTACGCCGTGGAGAACTCGCACACGTAACAAAGTCCAGAAAGCGACAGGTGCTGAGAAGGCGAAGAAGAAGCTTGAACGACTTACTGCCAAACGCACCTATCAGGAAGCTCTTCGTGACTGCCATTCAGAGATTGCCCATATGGCCGAGAAACTTCGTCAGCGATTCGGAAAACACTCTGTGGATTACTATCTACAGGAGCTGATGCAAACAAGTCGTGTCAACAAGAAATACAAGGAATCTGGTCACTGGAACGCGTTTGTTAGCCAAGAGGCGAAAAGAATCAATGATAGTATGTTCAAGTCTTGCACTGTCTAAAATGACTTGTAGTAATTTTCTGGTAGATCGCAAGGACGGCGAGCCAAGGTTGAAAGCCAACAAATTGATGCCAGAAATTTCTGCTGCATGGGCGAAGATGTCGAAGGAAGAAAGGATTGAGAGCACCAAGGATACCCTAGCGGAACTTCGTGAGAGGCGAGAGATGCGCAATATTGGCACACATAATGTTCCAATCTCTGCCTTTCACGATACTCGAAGCACACTTACGACCATCGCCGACGAGGTATTTTACATACTTGTGTCTTATGACTTCATGCTTCATTACTCATACTTACCCTTAGATTCAGAAGCTTCATGAACGCACAAAACTCGAAGTCCTGCTGATTGCCGTGAGGTCAAGTCGCGAGCATTACACCCGCCCCTTTGTGTTGACAACCAGTGACCGTGTCAACGACTTTATGCAGCTCACACTTCGGGAAACACCCGATGACTTTGCAATGCGGTTTGAAGGATACTGTCTATCGGGAGTACAAGGTCGGTTTTTTTGTCATCCATTGAATTCTTCTCAACTGTCGTTTTCCATAGGCATCACCCGGAACTATGTCCAAGAACTCAGCAACAAACGGAAGACTATCTCATCGCTCATCACCATCAAACTTAGTATGTTATGTTAGTTCTTTGTATATGCTGTGCCTCATTATTCATCATCTCGCAATCAGAGGAAGCGGCATCAGGGACCATCGCTCGCATGAACTACCAAAATTTTGCATCAATCACGGAGAGGTTCAGCCTTGTGATCAAAGGCTGGCCCCTCAAGACCTTCTGCCCACCTAGTGATATCAGCTCGCGTACTGAGCTTGACATTCTTCTCAATGCCTGGACCAATGGCACTGCCTATTTCTACAAGATGTCCCGCACTGAGTACAACGAATGGTTGGAGAATCGCGACAGGTCTGGTGAACTCTCGATCACTGGTAGGTCCAACTTACCGTCGGCTAGCATTAACGTGGGTGCAAATGGCTCCTCTGTTGACACCGGGTCAATGGAAACCCCATCGGCTACCGTTGACACGGATGCAGATGCCGAGGTGACAGGACACTCAACGACACACAACCCCTCTTCCTCACCTGCTTTGTCCTTGACTGAAGCCGCTGCCACACCATTGACCACCAACTTTGTCAACCTGGTTCAGACCTCTGACGGCATTGTTGTTCAGGCAACAAAGAAAGCAAGGAAGCCAAGGAAAGATAAGGGTCAACCTCGGAAGAAACGTCGGACGGAGAATGATGAACCTGCCACCGCATAAATCATCGTCACCATTGACAGCGGCTACTATGACAGAACACATGGATTCAATATGTATGACGTAGCACATAGTTATTGTACGCTGGACTTGCTACATGTCCCTCTACTTACTATTTGACTATGTAAATATGCATACCTGACTCTTCATGCTTTCAGGGCATGGATAATAACAATACAATGAATAGAAAATATCTATAGAAGGGATAATGGGTGGATGGAGGGAAGTGGAAAAAATGGCGGGATTGATTGATTGATGGCGGGAGGGTAGAGCCAGAGGAAGGGGATGTTGAGAGCCCGAGGAGGGATGATTGATGGATGTGATGTCGGGATAATTGATGGGTGGGATGGGCGAATGATGATTGGGGAATATTGATGGCGGGATGGGGCTTATATAACCTACGTGTAAATTCTGTCGGTTCAATTGCGAACCGACAGATTTTGCACGTAGGTTACTAAGCTGTTTGATTTGATTGATAGGAAGATGGCGGGCTGATGGCGGGTGATAATGATGAGCGGATGACAGTCACACAACGATGGGAACAGAATGATGGTGGCCGGGAAGTGATGGGAAGTGATGGCGGGATGGCAGTGGGGAGGGTAAGTAATTGATAGTGATGATGGGAAATTGATGGCGGGACAACGACGACAAGAGCTGATGGACATCGGGAGACAGTGCCGGAGGGATGATGGCCAATTGATGGCCGGAGTCTAGGCCTGGACCTCCTGCTGACTTATCTCTACTGATTTTGGCACTCAAGTGATATATATTCCAAAAGGTAAATTAGAGAATTATTCAGGAATTATTCGTGCTATGTGAGCCTAACGGCTTCCAGGCGTGTAAACCTGCCGAAGCGGGGGTAGTATGACAGGTCTACTGATCTGTGATGTCGTGATGTTGAGGTGTCGTCTGGTTCTAGGTTTCCGACAAAGTTACCGATTTTCTGTTACCAATTACCGATCAGTCCGTTCCTTCAAGTTATTAGGATCACTGTGACACTCCTATCACTATACCGGCACGAGCTTACCCAAAGCTATACCTCTACAAGCACTTTGTGACTAGACCATCTTACTTGGTTTTGGTTGTTTTGGTTGGTTGTGTGTTGGTTTAGGTCTCATTTTGCCTTCGAGGTTCTGTTGCCGCTCATCAGCGCCACTCGGCAAAACAATTTTATAGTTCCTTTTACATTTTCCTTCGGCAATATCCTTCTCACAAGCTGCACAAGCTCCATTGACCATAATATGTCCCTTTTTCACCTGTAGCAGCTAGTTAATAACTTCACATTATGGCAATTGCCCATAATACTGATAGTATCAGAGAGGGCAACTACCCACCAGCCAAAAAAATAATGCTAGATTTAATGCAATTTCGGAAAAATGTCATTTTTTTATGTTTTTCCTCATGAAATCATGGGGGACAGGGCAGATATTGGGAGAGATGTATTTTATGCTATTTATGGTGATGTTTCCCACCTCAAAACATGGTAATAGATGGATGGCTCCGGATGGTTGTGGATAATGTTGAATATTTTTGACAGCTTCAAGTGATGTCATTGATGTCATTGATCAAATCTCATTAGATCGGGCCTGAGGAGTTTACCCGTGGTTGACCTGGGTTGTTATCTGCCATGTTATCTGCACAGCCACCTCTCATACTTTCCGTTATTGCTGTTGCTACCGTACCCGCAATGTGTTTCCTTGTAATAGTTGACATTTTTGCTGACAATACATTCTGTGGTCTTCACCCGGTTCCAAATGCAAAATAACCTGATAATTGTTGAGCGCGGCGCTCAATGGCAGATAACACGCAATGTTATCTGCACAGCCACCACATACATCTGTTGCTCACGGCAACGACGACGACCAACGACCACAAGACGGTGCGCTTTCTACTGTGCGTGTACATGTGCCCCTGCATCATCTAACATATGCTGCATGAATCTGTTTGAAATTACTCTATGGTCATCTCCTTTCAAATTCAAACTTTGTCCCGGTCAAGTCCCAATTCGTCAGTCTAACTCCCAATCCTTATGCACACACACATATACATTTACTTTTCAGTCCACAAATATGATATAGATATCAAGGATTTGACCAAGGATGTTCTCTATTGCACTGGCACTTTCGCATCCAGAAATCAACCTTTCTGACACCGTTTTACCTCCCATCACGGCCACTCTAAACCTACTATTAGTGACTTTCCAACCACAATCCCAACTCAAACCTGAAGCAAAGCCTTTGGGACCTCACAAACTCAATTGGCTAGACTGCAGGCTTGATTAGCAATTGTATAACCATGTCTAGTGCTCTGCGTGGTTGTACATCCGAATGCCGTCGGGTTGACAGAGGCCGTAAATAGACATACATTTCATTACAGTAGTGTCTTGTACATCATCATAATTTCTTAAATGAATTTATTGGATTTCTCTTGAATTTCTCCTCTTTTCTTACTTTTCACGAATTTTTGCTTTGTCAGACACCCAGTACATTGAGGGGTAAACCAATAATCTGATGTCAGGTTAGATCAGTGACCTCACTGATCAAATTGGTCTGGATTCCTGATAATCCAGATCAGAACAGTGCGCTCACTCATCAAAATATATTATTCTCCTTAAATTTCGCTTTTTTGCCTGCTTTTAATCCTATAGCATTGGAGAATAAGTAAAGGGTATTCACCTTATGCCTTGGATCATGTTTTGAGATATGAAAACCCTTCAGAAATGAATGCAGTCCTTTCATCCCATAGTCTCTCTAAGTTTGGCCCAGCTTCTCTTTCAGCAAGGTTTCCAATGTGTGTGTTCATACCTCCTACAAAGTAAGCTATTACATCACTCACAACTTTCTAAACTGACAAATTTCATAGGAAATCTGAGGCTGTGGACATAGAAAAATTCTCAGAGTATAAAAATATCATTGAAATTGCCCTGTCTCGCTCGACACCCCCAAAATCCATGACAGTTCTTATACTGCTCGACAAAATCAAAGCATTTAGCAAAAAGGTGTGAGCTTCGCCTGAATCCTATAGCTGTCCATTCTAACGAACACTTTCTACACATTCTACCTGAAATCAAGTACAGGAAATGAGGAGGATGGTGTAGGCATAAGCTCAGAATCTTCTAGTGACACGGAGCAAGATTCCACCCATGTAGTAAGCCATATACCTTTCCTATTGTTAGAAGCTGACTCTGTTCTGTCCTAGGGTGATAGTCTTGAACAAGAACTTGGACGATTGCGCGGTTTATTGGAGGACAAATACCAGAACCCCAACGACGCTGGCTATACATATATTTGTGATAATGGTGATCGGCTTCCACTTACGCCGTTTATGATGAAGGAATGGGCGCGTGCACTGGTAAGTCATGACTGTAGTGTTTTTGTTCCTCTCTAAATTCTCCAACGTACAGTTTGACCACACTGCAAGTATCACAATGCCTCCAAATAGTATCACCTTTGATCCAGCCTATCACCTAAACCCACAGCGGCTGCACCCGCAGCTTCATCCAACTCTCACAATAGCCTCGCACATGTTTCTTCTATTTTTACATCACTCACTACTCTTCTCGGTAACCCATCGTCTGTACTGCATCCAGCTTCATTGTCCTTGCCTGCACCACGTCCCATCATACCAACTTCAGTTTCAACGCCCCCTATCAATACACCAAGCGAACTTGATCGGTTTCTCACATACGCCGAGACTCAACTTGGCGTTCGACAGGCCTCTTCATACGCATTCATGTTGGAA
>JABAJW010018096.1:0-12127 GCA_018855395.1 Arthromyces matolae
AAAGGTAGATTTGGGTAGTTCGGCGTATTGTTCGGACTGTCGATGATCAACGAGAACGAGTTTTTTCAAACTCTGTGAAAGTAGAGGATTCTTGGAGATGGCAGAGGTGAGGTCTTGAAGGCCGTAAGAGGTCGGCTCCTCCTCGTCCACTGGCTCCTTGTCACAAACTCCGATATATATGGTTCTGAGTGCAGATTGGAGGCCTGTTAGCGCCTTTGCGACCTTATCCCAGCCACAAGCTTGGATTGTTAGATAACGAAGATTCGGAAGAAACGACTTCTCTCCGGATTTTGAGTAGTATTCGAGGATTTCCTCCAGGGCATTCCCATCATCGCCCATCGTCACGCTGCGTACCATAGGCGCATAGTATTTGAAGCGGTCCATATCCCGCTCAGACAACGACCTAGTAAGCATCTAACAATCACTAACTCAGTATTTGGAACGAATTTCGAGCAAAGGAAGAAATCGACGGACAATACGCGGGGCTTCACCATGTTCCTTTTCCTGTATCCAGAGGTCATTCGGCAAGGTTTGAATGAGAACCTCTAGGTCTAGAGGCGTACTCCATAGCTGTTTGAGTGCGTTGTCTGGAGATTGAAAATGCTCAAACTGCCACGTCAGAGTCGACGCGTTCAACTCACTAGAGAAAGTTTTCGAAGTGCGAGCCAACCGAGCGAGCGACCTACGAGATTTCTTGCCTACTGCTAGATAAGAGAAGACTTGAGTTTGAACTTCGTTTATGCTCAGGCATGCGTGCATTTTTGGGAGAGCGGTCGGAGAGAAGCAAGTTCGCCGTTTGAGACGTAAAAAAGTTGAAATTGAACGTACAATGCATCACGTGTTTTGGGCGTCTAACTGGCACCGCCACTGATGCATGGGTATTTCAACGACGGACTTGACTCGGACAATCAAGCAACGACCAGCACACAACAGCTCTAGATCTCTTTTCATCACATCAAGCCACCATTCTTCTGCGGAGCTCAGGGTCGTCTTTTACCTGGTCCCAACTATGCTGATTACCCCTAAGCTCATCTTGACCCACCCCGAGGAACGTCTTTATCAAGAGTCTTCGGCGAGATATACTCCCCGAAAGCGAAGATATGATGGCATATGATGGAATTGCAAATTTATTGTGACGCGCAACCTACACAGAGTCTACATCTATCAATGATCATGCATCATGATTCATGAAGTGAAGCTTAACAAGCTCACTCCAGATACTTGTCAGTCATCCCAGCGCATGATAAGCTTATACCCTTCTACGTTGTTCGCCTACTTATACCTTCTCCCAGATCATCTGAATTTCGTTTCTTCTCCTTCCGAGTTCGAGAAATATGTCGTTGTCAGGCACCCGGTACTACCACTGGTAATTCAAGGCTCTTTTCATCAGATTTACATCATCCAAGTCCCCAACAAAGTGGAACATAATTCATTCCTGTGGCTTTGCGTGAAAGTCGCATCACTGTGAGGACCATAAAGCTGGAGACCCACTCGATTGCTTCACACCGATAACTTCTGTGTGTACATGATGAGTCCAGATGAGAGGGAATTCCTATGCGCTGTAGGCTCTGAATTCCTGGCCGAGTATCTAGTTCCGTTAGCGACTCGTGCTTTACTCTATGGTGCGTCCTTCCTTTGGTTTCTTGAACAATGCTTACTCGCTCTAGGAATCCTGGTACCAGTTGCGTCTATCATCGCAATCGGCTTCGTAAGGTTCTGTTGGCGCGAATGCTTTCATTGTGTCCCCGACGTTCTTATGGTTTCTCAGGAACAAGGGACAAACCGTCGCTCGGTTTCAATTGGCCATTGTGTCGTTCGGGATTCTAATGTACACGGGGTTTTTAGTCGCCATATTGGCACAGAACCTCAATTTTGCACATTTCTTCACTTCCAAGTCAACATCCTTTTCTCAACGATCAGAGAGAACAGGCATTTTGATCCAACGATGGAACATGGTAGAACACTGGTTTGCATATCTTGCGGTTCGAAACCTTCCTATATTTGTCTTCCAAGTTTGCTTACGTTCCTCCAGCCCGCTATCAATGACACTTTCATCATATGGCGCGCATGGGTTCTATTTGGGAAGCAGAGATGGGCGCTGTATCCCTCGGCCGGTTTAGCTACTCTGAATCTCGGTATTCAGCCCATTTGATAGCAGCTTCTAGTATGCTAATTCCAAACCACACCCATTGCAGCTTTCACCATCGCTGCGACTTCAGTACTTTCTGACTACAAGTTTATAACGAACGTTAAAGTTTATGACAGGCTGATCACCTCGATCGCTATTATGACCTTACTCACGAACGCGATTGCAACAACCTTCATTGGCTACAGGCTATGGTACGTAGATGTGTAGTCGTTGAATACAGTACACCAAAGTTTTTCCGTCAATAACAGGGCGCACTGTGGCGAAGGTGTGACTTGTCACCCTCGTACTTGATGCGCTACCTTTGGTATGACATCTTTTCTTATCATTTATTTACTTATTACATTTATTTAAAACACTACAATACAAAGTACTGAGTTCCGATGTAAAATTTACTTAGTTCTTGAGAATTGATTAACTTACAACTGTTCTCTCGTCGACCGAAAACTCTACGTGTAACGAAACCAGTGCCTCTGTCACTCTTCCGTTACATATTTTGAACAGTCTAAAGCTTTTATTAAAATCTACTCGCGACTAGTCTATCTGGGCAATCCTCCTCGGTTTGATCACCCGAGCACTCCAATAACTCGTCGCCTCAAAATTTGCACGCGCAAACAATCTCAACAAACCCAACCCAAAAAAGGAACATGTCAAGCGAAACTGGCAGTACCAACACCTCCGATGAGCAGTCGAGAAGTGCTCGCGGCACGGGTAGCGACGTCTCCCAAGCCACTCATCAGGAGAGAAGCTCGGGTTCACCCGAGTTGGGATCGTCGAATCCCAGTAGTGATGACTCGTCGCAGTCAAGCGGAGCGTCGACTCCGAAGTGGAGGGCCAGGAATGGCTCCACGAATAACAGTCCGTCGAGACTGAGCAGCCGCAATAGGCTTTTGGCAGAATTCAGGAAAAACGGCAGTATTAGTCCAACAAATGGAAAATCTTATTCATTTGGAAGCATTAGTTACGGCTCTGAAGAGGAAAGTTTAGAGTTTCCTTTGAAACCAGCTCAGTGGGGGACATTTGACCCAGTTTACGGGTTGCGCGACCACAGACAGGGTGCCCCAATCCCCACCGAAACGGGACCCAAGAAAATTTCAGTCCGACCTCGATCGGCCAGTATGGGATCGGCCGATGTCCGATCGGGTCACACTGTCAGTGACGAAACTGTCACGGAGGCACGTAAGGCAGTAAAAGAGTCACAAGAAATTGTGAGACTCACCGCAGAAACCTTGTCGAAGCTCGACAGGATGACGCGTAAGGTAGAGGGAATTAAGATCACTGATGGTGATAGACCTGACCAGGGTCCTAGCAACCCTGAAGTCGGAAAAGGCAAGGGTGTTGATCCCAGGAACTGGGGGGCGCTAAACTTGTCGGATGGGGAATTATCGGCTGGCGAACAAGCTGTACGATTCGAGTCGTTAAAAAATAAACAAGAGGTAGAGAGTGAGGAAGAGCTCACTGATGAGGAACAAAAGAGTATCGCTAGAGCTCACGCTGAGTTAGCTGCGAAGTATGCCGAGCTAAAGGAACAAGAGAAAATTCTTAAGAAACAGAAGAAGGCACTTAAGAAGATGCGGCAGTACTCACAGGAAGCTCAGGAAAGGGGCGACGATGGATCCAAGAAGCCAGTCGACCCCAGGAAAAGGGAACGGGGTTCCGTTGAACCTTTATCCGCGGAATTTGAGGACCTTATTGATGGCGTAAAATCCAAGGATGGTGAAAAGAAGAAGAAGAAAAGGAGGGCTCGAAGCACTCACAAGACAAGTGACCGGGTTGGTAAGGAAACCTACTTGGAAAAGCTCTTTGTGGACACTTCCAGTGACGAGTCCGGCAGTCAGAGCGACCTCTGGAAAGGCGGGAGTTCTGATAGTGATTACAGTCCTCCTGATAGCTCAGACAGTGGCAGCGACTCACGTGGAAGTTCCAGTGATGATGATAGTGATGGAGCGCCCAAACGTAGGCGTAGGGTCGTATCTGGAAGGGGTAAAAGGTCCAGGGAGCGTAACCGTGGTACTTGGGGACAGATAAAACCCACTGCACCCGAGAAGTATGACGGAGTTGATGACCCAGTGACCTACTTCCAGTTTGTATCACAAGCGAGAGGTTACATGATCAAAGGGCGGGTACCTGAGGAATATCATGTAACTGAGGTCGCGACGTTCTTAAAGGGAAAAGCATACCGGTTCTATCTGAGTGCTGTTGCCATGAGTCCGAGGAAGTGGACACTAAACAGCTTCTTCAAGGCGTTGTTCAACGCGTGCTTCCCTCCGAATTTCAGGTTACTCCAACAGAAAAAGTTAGAAAGTATGACCCAGGGCTCTACTCCCGCTCGTGAGTTCGCGGCTGAGTTGAAGAACCAGTACCGACTCACTGGGAGAGCGTCCAAGCGTGAAAAGGTCCGCAAGTTATTCTATAGCCTGGCCCCTCGTCTTCAACAACGGCTATTTGAGAATGGGATAGACCCAGAAAGGGCAAAGTGGGGCGAAATTGTGGACAAGGCCGAGTTGTTTGAAATAGCTCGAGTTATGGGAATGACAGAGGAGCGTAGGAGGGATGGGAAGGACCCTAGCGTCAAACCATCGGGCTCTAAATCGAACCATAAGTCGAACCATAAAAAGAATGAGTCAAATAAGGACAACTCACATAAGTCTGGCAACAGTCACGGTGGACATAGAAACAAGGATCGCAGTCGTGAACGCTCGAAGAAAAATAAGCAGGGAAACTCGAACAAAAAGAAGCTAACACCGGAAGAGAAGGAGAGATATCGGAAGGAAGGACTCTGTTTCAACTGCGGTGGTAATGACCACTTGAGTCGGAACTGTCCCAAAGGGCAGAACATGACAGGGCCCTCGTCAGGAGGTCCGCCAGGTGTACGAAGCAATAATATCACGTTTGAGGAGACTGATAGGCTGAGGGAAATGATTGAAAGTACAGAGGAGGATCATGAAGTCTACTCAGCTCATGTTTACTTCAGGGGTGTGAGAGTCACGCCCAGACCAAGAGGCAGACCTAGGTGGAGAAGATATCGGGATCCAGTGACCCTTCCGAACCGCACCGGATACCAGAAGTCAAAGATAATTGGGAAGTCTCTGGACGACGTTTTGAGCCTATATGAGAACCCTAGACGTCGTGAACTTACAAGGGATCCACATGCAGTGAGAGCGGAGTTCTTGTTGGAGTCCCAGGGCCCCTACCCTGGTGATGAACTGTATGGGGATGGTGACGACGCGCCAGGACGATTCCATGTATACAGGGTGAGCGAGACCCAGTATATCATTCTGGATGATAGGACATTAGAAGACGAACTGGTAGATGACTGGCTGGTCACCGGGAATGACTTTCCATTGGCGTTGCATTATGCTATGGTGCGAGCGAGGAAATTTGGCATATCCATAGAGGAAACGAGGCTGTGGAAACGACGACGTCATGTGGACTGGCCGCACGCCCACCAACTCAAGTGGATACTAGAGATAGGTCAGGATGGGTACTCCAGGGCTCACCGAAAGAAGAAGAGCACTCACCGCTTTGAGGTTACACCGACCATCCAAGAGGATGGATTACTGGTGTACGAGGTACAGGACTGGGTGTTGAACTGGAAGACCATGATTAGTTCTGAGGTCGTGCATAAGGAAAGGATTGACCTACGGATGTTATACGCCAAGAGAGTCGTTAGGGCAAGTTCAAGGTTGCAGGCAATAGTCTCGGACCCTTGGGACGACAGGAGAGGTCTCGGACTTTGGATTCTTGAGGAAGACTGGGGAAAAGACGATTCGTTTCCCGAGTTGGGAATGTACATTGCGAATCTGATATCCGCCTTTGAAGAGGTTGCGACCTACGAGCCGGATGGGCTCAGCGTCCACATGGTTGATGTCCGACGGACAGATGAGGTGTCCAAGAATAAAAACAAGAAGGCGAAGGCCGTTGGCCCAGCTGTTGGAACAAGAAGGATGTTGGAGCGCAATGCGTCAGCGCCCAGGGATTCTTCACGAAAAATCCCTGACCCAGTCGTGGTGGTAGTAAGGATCGACGGAAACCCGTGTCGAGCTCTTCTAGACTCAGGTTCGCTTGGGGACTTCGTATCCTCGTCCATAGTGAGTCAGTTAGGCCTGAAAAAGACAGACTTGAGCACACCGTTAAATGTACAAATGGCGGCGCAGGGCTCACGCTCGAAGATAAACTACAGTGTGGAGGCTAAGTTGGAATACCAGGGCATTCGAGAGACTAGGAAGTTTGATGTCATGAACTTGTCTGGTTACGACTTAATATTAGGCACACCTTGGTTTTACCAACACAGCGTACTTGTCGGCCTTAACCCAACTCGTGTGGTCATTGGGAGTACGACCAGCTTGCCAATGAAGGGCGGAAGCGTCCAAGAGCTGGCGTCAAAGATGGTGAAGGTCTATAACTCGAGTATCGAAGAGGCGCGGGAGCTACTACTTGAGTATGCGAGACCAATCTGTAAAAAGGCATCTCAATGTCCGCTACCACCTCTCAGAGCTATAAACCACGAAATACCATTGATAGACGAAAATAAGGTGTATCCCTGGCGACCAGCCAGGTGTCCGGAAGCGTTTTTGTCACAGTGGTTGGAAAAGCAGGATGACTATGTGAAGACTGGGAGGTGGGAGATAACCACGGGCAGGAGTTCAGCTCCGATGTTGTGTATAAAGAAGCCTGGTGCTGGACCTCCTCGTCTAAGGACGGTTGTAGATCTCAGAGAGCGTAATGCGAACACACGGAAAATGAGCTCACCTTTACCCGACATGGAGGGGATATTGAGGAGAGCGGCAAGATGCAAATACAGGTCACTAATAGACGGTCAGGATGCGTATGAGCAAATTAGGGTTATACCTGAACACGTACCTCGGACCACTGTTAACACTCCTAGTGGTACCATGGTCAGTCTTGTTATTCAACAGGGAGACTGCAACGCACCTGCAACATATCAGGCGCTGATGAATCACCTCTTCTCGGAGTATATCGGTCGCTGGATGGACGTGTATCTTGATGACATAGTGATATACTCTGACTCTCTTGAGGAACATATAAGACATGTTAAGATCGTGATTGACATCCTTAAGCGCGAGAAGTTATACCTGAGTGAGAAAAAGATCAAGTTACTGGCGAAGGAGATCAAGATCTTGGGTCGGATCGTGGACGACAAGGGTATCAGGATGGACCCCGACAAGGTCGACGCTCTGGCAAGGTGGAAGACGCCTACTTCGCGTGAGCTGTTACAGGGGTTTCTTGGTGCAGCTGGATACCTAGCAGATGATATAGACCGCGTTAGGATCCCTATGGGCATACTACATGGTCTCACAAATGTTGACACACCTTTTTGCTGGACAGAGACGCACCAACGCGCCTTTGAAGAGGTCAAAAGGCGAGCAGTCGAGTGTCGGGACCACCATCGTCGCCCACTTCGATATGGCCCTAACGAGCCACCCGTGAACGTGGTGACAGATGGCTGTGTAACGGGTGTCGGTGGAGTCGTGAGCCAGGGCGACGATTGGAAGACTGCGGGAGTAGCTGCATTTTATTCAGCTAAGTTGAACCCAGCACAGCAGAATTACCCTACCCACGAAGTTGAACTGCTGGCTGGGGTGGAGACAATGATGCGTCACAAGGATATTCTGCAGGGAGTGTCATTTCGGTGGTATACCGATCATAAAGGGCTGATACACCTACTTAAACAGCGTGATCTGTCCCCACGTCAGGCGAGGTGGATGGAGAAGCTGTCTGCTTTTGATTTTCAAGTGGTGTATGTCCCGGGTGCTGAGAACATCCTCACGGACGCGTTGTCAAGGTTGTACTCAAACGAAGCACCTGGGACCGTCAGATCGAAGTCAGAATACACAGAACATGATGATAATACAAGGAATGGGACAGACTTGAAGTTATCCAGACCCGTACTAGCTGGTCTCGAGGCCTCATCCGTTCAGTGGTCTGGTGTTCATGACAGAGAGGAAAACACGGTCCTGGTAGCCGCAGTGACAAGGAGTATGGCGGCTATGGAGGGCGCAAGTGGCGTTGGTGACCTTCGAGGTGCTGAACCTGACGTGATTGGACCTAGGCGGTCTAAGCGATTGACCTCGAAGGCTGTTCCTGAGACAGTCAGGGTCACTCAGCCACTCCAAGTGACCCCTCATGACAATAGAGTTCCCTCGTTATACAACAAGGGAACGGAGGGCGGGAGTGGTAGGAAGTCAAAAAGCTCAGAAACAGCGACGAAAAAAGGAGTAAAAGGAAAGTCGAGGGACAGCAAGATGGAAGTTAACGTTGAAAGCGCTAAGTCCGATCCGAACCCCGATTTGATAGCCGGTTCGAGTCTCGACGCGGGATTAATTAACAAAGATACCGCTACGAAAACACCAGTTACCAACACCATTACTCCCATAGACGTATCCAAGCTACTCACAGACATCAACATCAAGGACACCATTAAGTTTAAGTTTGATAGTGACGTTACCTTGAAGAAAGTTGTCGAAAACCCGGACGGCTTCAGCAATTTCGAGTACAATAAAGATCTAGGTCTGGTGTACCTGAAGGAGGGAGAAAAGCGACGACTATGCATACCCAATGTTGTCATTGGTGGGAGAAGTGTCAGAGAAATAATTATACAAGACGCTCACTCGTTACTAGCACATCTAGGCGCTAAAAAGACATACGACTACCTACGGGAACATGTATGGTGGAAAAACCTGGGTGATGACATTCATAAGTATTGTGAATCCTGTATAACGTGTAAACGAAGCAAGCCAAATAACCAGAAGGCGAACGGCTTATTGCATCCATTGGACATACCCTCGGTGCCTTGGGAGTGTATAGGAATTGATTTTGTTGGTCCCCTTCCGGTATCAGAAGATCGGGACTCTACCTATGACTCGATAACCGTTATCATTGACCTGCACTCAGCGATGGTTCACTTAGTCCCAAGCAGGGTGAATTACAAAGCCAAGGACATAGCTGAACTTGTGTTCACTGAGGTGTATAAATTACACGGGTTACCTAGAGTCATCGTGAGTGATCGTGACCCGTGGTTCACCAGTAAATTCTGGGACAGGTTAAACGAACTAATCGGCACCAAGCTAAGCATGTCCAGTGCTTACCATCCGCAGACAGACGGATCCACGGAAAGAGCTAATAGAACTATAACACAGATGTTACGGGCCGTGATTGGACCAGATCAATCCGACTGGGTTTTAAGATTGGCGGCTATTGAGTTTGCGATAAATTGTGCCCGTTCCGAAAGCACAGGTTATGCCCCCTTCTTCCTGAACTATGGAAGAATGCCAAGATCGTTGATTTGGGAAAGTAACGAACCTAAGGAACGTGAGTATGCAGGTGTCCGCAATTTTGCTATGAAGATGAAGCTAGCAATAATGTCAGCCCATGATCACATTATAGCGGCAAGGGTTAAGCAAACGAGAGACGCCAATCGCCATCGAAGACCGGCCGATTTCTCTGTGGACGATTATGTATATATTTCGACGAAGAACATAACGATGAAGAAAGGTCTAGCTAAGAAACTTAATCCGAAGTTTATTGGGCCTTATAGAATCATCGAGAAGTTAGACGGTGATTCATTCAAGGTTAATCTACCACCTACCTTGAAACGACGAGGAATCCATGAGACATTCCATTCTTCCCTTTTAAGGATCCATGAAGCGAATGATGACAGGTTATTCCCGGGAAGGTTGGACAGTCAGATTTTGGAGGTCGATGATGGTGAACAAGAATGGGCTGTCAATAAGATATTGACTCACACGGGCTCAGGAAAACGAGCGACCTTCGAAATCCTTTGGAAGTCTGGGGACAAAACATGGCTACCGTATGAACACGTCTATCACTTGAGAGCTTTTGAGGAATATCTCGAAGCTATGGGAATCAATGACATCAACGCTTTGATTACCGGGTCAGGTGCGCCACTAGATAATGACGACGAGGTATTTGTGGGAGCTGTCTCAGTGTTCTCAGACATGGACCACCGTCAACCTCGTCTCCCCAGCTTTAATCAGATCCTGAATCCTGAGCCAGCACCTTATTCTGGTCGGGATTATCCTAGCTATTCCACGGCACATGCAACCGAGAACCCCTACCTTCAGTCTCTTAGTCCGGCTCCGGAATATGGGCGGTATGCTGCAGCTGAGCCAGTAGCATCGTCGAGCGACCATTTCGATAGGAAGAAGAATTTACCGGCAGTCCGTGACCCCATAGCCATCTGTGCGGATGGAACTATGTGCCACAATATTGGAGAGGCGGTGGCTGGGAATTGTTATCTCAGGAGGCTCAAGAACCGTGAGGGACGGTATAGGGACGGATACCTTGTCATCATGCCCAAGGCTGGGAAGTCTCTTATGGTCTCAAGTGGACAGTTAAAGGATATCTTGAGGTTTAGCGATGACATGCGACCACTTAGACTGGAGACAGGTGTACCAGGCGAGGTCCAGCTCATTCCACCCGATGTAACTGATGATTTATTCCTTCCCGCCTCATACGAAGAGATTGCCGAGTCGTTGAACCGTGATGCCACCTGTACTTGGTCTCTATGCGAGTGGCACGACGACCTTAACATGTGGAACCCACCCGACCTCAGGCCTCACCCACCTTACACCTTGCTACCCGTTCTCGCACTTAGGGATCATGAAGTCGAGGATTTGGTTGAGATATTCAAGGACCCTACCTCGACGGCTTTGAAACCCAAATTCAGCCTTGCGTTTGCGAAGCAGTGCAAAACGGGATACATCCGCAACCTGCTTTCCGATGAGTCAGCCCAGCGCTTCTCGCTTCAGGACAGGGTTGAGACCCTCAAGGCGGAGAACCTGAACCTCAAGGCGAACATGAGGCGTAGGAAAACTTATGGTGGGTTAGGACAATCGGGGGAAGTAGTCACAAAAAAGCATCCTCGAGCTGGACATTCAGCGGACCCGGAACGTGAGAGGGCTCGCATCTCTAGGGAGGAACATCTTCAACAAGAAGGGAGGCAATTTGACAGCGCCACGTTGGCTTCGCTCAGGCATGCCACTCGATCCGCCCCTGATCTCACCATGTCTTATTCGCGTCCATCGACTCCTATTCCTGAGACTCCCGTCACTAGTCTAACGCGCGCTGCTTATAATTGGAATTTGTGAGGTCATTTGGAAGACCTCAGGAGGGCGTGTGTGGCGAAGGTGTGACTTGTCACCCTCGTACTTGATGCGCTACCTTTGGTATGACATCTTTTCTTATCATTTATTTACACGCACGGAAGGTTTCTGAAGAAAATCTTGTCAAGTCGTACCCAACGTCTCTTTCGAGTAAAACGCATTCTATTTCTCCTGGTGGACTCTGGCTTTGTCTACGGGATATTTCAGGTTTGATCACGAAACATTCATTGTGCACATTGTTAACCTGGATTCCTAGCTCGTCATAGTCATTTTGAGTTTTACAATGAAGGCTTCAGGAGGTCCAGTCGACTCTTTCTACAGGGCTGTTGTAAACGTCTATTCTTCAGTCTCTGCGGGCAACCGGAAAGTGCAGATCACTGCAGATCACTGCAGAACACGTCGTGATCTGCAATGACTCTGCAATGATCTGCATCAACTCTGCAGTGATCTCAATCAACATTGTTACATCGTTAATTTCATTTGTTTGCTCGCTAGTTTACTTGTCCAATCATGATTCCAATTGCTTTCTGAAGTATTCACCAAGTTTAAGGACCACGGCTTGGTGGATGGACGGATAAAAAGTAAGTATAATGCATATATACCCGCGATTGATATGTTTTTGGTAGCATATACGAATGGGAATTAGGTATTTATTAACAAGAAATCTGAATAATCACTTCTACTCTATAGTAATTTCCACTCTCTCCTCGTCAACGGCACTTGGTTCTTGAATTCAATCTGCAGTACTCTGCACTGACTCTGCAGTGACTCTGCAGTGATCTGCAATGACTCTGCAGTGATCTGCAGTGACTCTGCAGTGATCTGCAATGACTCT
>JABAJW010018101.1:0-11989 GCA_018855395.1 Arthromyces matolae
GGGGGAATTGAAAAAGAGAGGCAGAATACTGGTGTACGCATCCAAAGAGGAGAAAATGTCGGGAAAGTGATGCTTGAGCTAAAAGACAATTACTAGCATATTCAATGGGAAAAGCAACAAGCTCACATTCTCAGCAACAAATGAACCAATGTCGCTCAACATATCCGACAAAAGATTAAACTCCTCCATATTATCCAAGATATCCTTGGACATATGGGGCAGGCGTTGGGAAAAATTAATGTGAGATTTTCCGCGTTTGCCTAGATAGTCAGGATGGACTCCCGTTGGCGCTCCTGTTCCCTACAAGAATGTGGGTCAGCCTCAAATGAACATAGTCCACAAAGTTTGACTCACCTTCTCTGCATAACGATTATAACACATGTTATAATGCTGAGCCAAGAATGAAAAACCCTCTCGACGGGAAGAGTCGTCAAAGTTCTCTTTCCAGAACAATGCTTTTAACTTGCTTGCGACTAGAGCCATCTTGGGTCCTAAAATGTGTTCCATATTGGTGAGTAGAAGGGCGATAGGCTCAAGATCCCTATCTCGAATGTTTAGAGATTTGCTGAGAATGTCTTTCAGCCAGGGAAGCTCAACGCATATGAAAGAACTCACCCTTGCAATGTAGAGCTAGAAAATCTGATATACTGGTCATCGTCACTAAGGTTACGATCTGGAGACGTCAACTTTTGATGAGAGTCAGCTACAAATAAATAGTAGCCAGAAAAAGAAGTCTTACAAATTGTTCAAGTTGGTCAAGGTTGACTGCCACTGGAGCGTTTGCAGCCTTGCTTCGCTCCAGCTCCGTCCAAGAGACCCTATCCTTGGGCAAAGTGCATATTTTATCTTTCAAGGCGTATTCCGTCTGAAAGGTGTGCCCTTCGGAAATGCTGGAAAGACATTGGGACCTAGAAAGCATGATATCGGTGCAAGAAGACCAATAAAGGTCATTTCGAAGTGGTAGAATGAAATTACTGCAAATATTGAGATCAAATAGGAAACATTTTGTCATGAAACATACTTGGTGGCAATATTTCCTAAGATATCATCGATCTCGTTGAATGCGAAAAAAGGGATGGTCTTATAATCACAGGGTGCAATCAGGCGTAAAGCAGACAGACGGTTGTCCTGGGCAAGCTGGGCAATACATGGAATGACAATTTCACGTACGATTTGACCAGTGGGGTCATCTAAAAAAGTCGTTATGTTCCAGCTGGACGTAGACTATTACTACACACCTTGTGGATCACGCAGAATTCGGGCAATGGTAGATACAGATATAACATCCGTAATTTGTGTCACTTCCTTATACATGCCCAGTGCGGCGATAATAATGATCAGATATAGGGTGCCTATGGAAGAATTTAAGGTGAAGAAAATAAAAAGAAAGTGGTACTCTCACCTCCGCATGCAAGCTCGACTAATTTGAGGCCTCTGTGACGCCAGTCTTGCAAGGTTCCAATTTTGATCTCATGTTGAGTGGCAATTATAGCCACAGAATGATTGTGAGTCTCTATTTCTCTACAGGGTTATCAGATATAAAATCCATCACCAAGAAAGCGCAAGCGTAAACTCACTTGTCTAGGACCATGACTAGTGTGATGAGATTCATCATACGACTAAAGGCATGAAGTTTGCCCATGGTTTCGTCTTGAAGACAGTTCTGAATGCATGTGCTGAGAGAAGGAAGATTGTCCAGAGAAGTCATCTGCCATGGGTTGGCAGTCGACTGTCCAAGGTTACCAATGGCCACAACCAGATCCTCAATTGCAGCTGCCTTCTCACTGGTATTTAAGTTGCCCAATTGGCTCAAAAAAAGTCGGACTTTGGACGTTGGAGGGGCAGGCTCTGCTCTAACCTCCCACTGGCCCATGCCCTCTTCATCCCCCTCCTCAACACTCTGCATCTCAGTTTCCTGTGCTCCCTTGGCTCTAGCTCTATTAGCACCTCTCTGGCAGTGACTTCCTCCTGGACCACCACCACCTCCTTTGCCTCTCCCTCCACCATTTGCTGCTGTTCTGGTACCCTTCACCTTCCCTTTCCCCTTTCCCTTCCGCTTGCCCTTGCCCTTCCCTTTCCCTTTCCCCTTCTCCTTCCCATTCTGAGCCTCCTTCCCTCCACCAACCTCTCCATCTGCCTCCTCCTCTGCATTAGCCACCTCATCTACATCGTCTCCATCTACCTCCTCCTCCCCATCATCATTCATCTGCATCCTGACCTCATCTGTCCTAAGCCTCTTGCGTGTATCCTCCAACAAATCCAATGTATTAGAAGGCTCTGAATGAAGTCTCTTCAGATCCTCTGCAAATAATCAGGACATAATGATCTGGTTTGGTTAATATGAGACTCACCGGTAGTGACTTTCGCCAAGCCAAGCTCTAATCCAATCAAGGTTTTCATAAACTGAAGGTTGGCTTCTGAATCCTCGCTAATAATATCATGACGCAGCCAGTTTTGTTGGATGCAGAGATAAAGATAGCGCATTCCTAGCAACTGTTCATCGGTCCAACCAGAGGAAGTTAAAAAACAGCTTTCTAGCACAGAGTAAAGGGCCTGAAGAACAGGACCAGAGCACCAGAGCCACCCAGCAGAGAAGGGGGGAGAAGAAGGCATCATGGTTGTTAAGCTACGCCGTGTTGATACCAAGATTATAATCATAATGTGAACAGTTCATCATGTGACTCAAAAATTAGCCGACCGACTCGTCGGTCGGCTAATGTTGTGGGCTATTCTAGCTCACACAGTGATACAACAAGTGCTAGACACTGATAAAAACTATCTAACCACATTCAACATCAAGACTCTCCACTCAGTCTCCTTTTGTGTGACTCCCCCCAACGCGCCCTGACCACTGGAACGAGGTGTTATTGCCCCATCGCCATTCGTACTCCGGTTCACCTAAACTCTCGTCAGTCAAAAACAACGCAAGGGTCCACGTTCACTTCGACAGTGAGTGAACTTCTCATATCTTTGGGATCCGTGTAAAAAAAGTGACGTACCTTCTCATCCTCGCCCATCGATCGCCCTTTCTCCCGCAGCAAACGCTCCTCCTCAGCTCTCGCTTGATTCTTCTCGATTCATTCACACAACTTCATTAGTCGCAGGGAGTCCTGAGCCCGCTTCAGCATTTCTTGACGGGCCTCGTCTAGCGAGTTCTGGGCCGTGGTGAGTTCGTCTGTGAGTGTCGCGCTGGCTTTCTTCAATTCAAGGTATATAGGTTCGATATACGCGCCGCCACTTGGACTTCTGCCTTGTGCAATCTGTTGAAGCTTGAGCCGAAATTTATCGCCAAGCACAACCCACTCACTCTTCGTTTCCGCCTCTCTTCACGGCTTCCATCAAGCGGACCTCCAACTGGCGGGGTTGAACCTTGTGAAACGTGAGCACGAAAATGAAACCGGACGAAGAGAAACCCACTGACTCTTCAGCTTTATTCAATGCCTCGCTCGCCATCCTCTCGACTTCCGTCAGATCTGTCCGAGAGGAAATACCCGCGTCAACGCCGTTCTTGAATGGAGAATAATGGCCTACCGTGTTGTTGAACCAGTTGAACCACGACCTGTCAGGTGGGATACTCTGTTTTGAGTCTTGGGAGACTGACGTTTGGCCCGTTGAAATGGTTCGAAAGGTGCGATTATATCTCGTTTGGCATAAAAGACGCTAACGGCTGAAGACAAGATAATTTGGAGATGGGACGACTTGTTTGGAAGTTGAGCTCGGAGAGTTGAGTCCGGGGGAAGTGAACGGTGTTTTGGATAAGTATTCGATGGAGACTTTGAGATGTGTAGGAGCGTAGGTGAAGTACTTGTTTTGACCTGGGTGACAGCTACCTTCCATTGTACAATAGAAGATATCGAGGGAATCCAGGGATTCGACGTTGGCGGTTGGCGGTTTGGTAAGGAGAGGCGTCGCTATTTTGTCAGAGCTATGTTCGCCCATAGAGCCCTAGGCATGGTGCTGGGGATGTGCGGTAACAAGGAGGAGGTTGGTATGATTGATGTTGATGTTGATTGGCTATGGTGTAGCTAGGGCTCGATGAGACGAGAGGGAGTGGGAAGAAGAGACGAAATGAGCCCAATGCTCGTCCACATGAGCAAGGAACAAGACGGTGTTGACAAGGTGCATGCCTGCACCGAATCCAGCACGGAGGGAAACGGTGGTTGGGATCCAATCGCGATTCCTCCAGCATCAAAAGGTGTTTCGCAAGGAGGACTTGGCCGACAAATATTCCTCGCAAAGGGGTTTTGCGAGGAGGAGGAGTTGGCCAAGGCGTCGGAGGCTAATGCGAGAGTGTGGAGAACGGATGTATAGGCGACGAGAGGCGTTTTAGCTGTGCGATGAGTTGAAACCATAGACTGGACGATAGAAAAGCCCTATCGGCAGAAGAGGAATCGGAAGCTCGTTGATCAGGTCGAAGCCTACAATCTTCTCAGAGTTGCGCCAGAGGAGGAAATGTGCAGGGGCTGGGGTAGAGGAACGGAAAGAGGAGGATGCGGATGAGGAGTCTTTCTCGACGTCGAGATTGAGATCAGGATTGAGGGCTTCAAGTGATGGGCCGGCTGGACTGGCGATAAGTTGAGAATTCCAACGACCAGCAATACGATACGCCAATATGGACGGAAGAAGCGTCACCAAATAAGTACCACATCCTCATCTTCTGCATCATCAGCCGGTGGGGGAAGGTTAGGGATGGCAGATTTAAGTGAGATTGAAACGTGAGAAGCAACAGATTCGTTACGATAGTCTAAAATAGAGTCATGGATTAGAAGGGATGAAAAAGACAGAAGAAGAAAAGCGAATAAAGAATTTCGCTGAAGCTCGAAACGCAGAGAAAAGTGGATATGACATACATGAGAGTACTCCGTTCTTCAAAACGAACCACCTGGTGTTGTAACCCTTTGCAACGTTGGCATACTTGTTTAAATAACCCTTCATCGTTGGAGGCTCCGCATCCTTGGGTACGTGTTCTGGCTCGCCAAGTAATGTAGAGTCGTGATTGGCAACTGTATGAGGATATGTCAGACAGTTCTCAGACTTGGAACGCGAGCTTACACTGTTTTAAGAGCCTTAGATCCCGCCAACGAGCAGCTTCATGTAGTTGCAGAGGATATGTTTGCGTGTTGGCTTGAACAGGGACGGCGGTGGAGTTTCAACGAGAGAAGACGCGCTGGACCACCGAGAAGATGTGGGTTCGTGTTGGCTCAAATAGACCCTAACCCCGACTTGATTTTAGAACTCGTCACTTACGCGGCCGACGCAATCAACATCCTTGAACGGAAGAGTCGTCACGAAGTGGCGGCAGTGTGAGATGACCATGAGGACGGTAACTCCTCCTCAGATTCGTCGAGAACGTATTCCAGGCCAACTGAGCCTCCCGTTCCTCCTCGTCATCACACTCCGGAATCGTACACAACGACCTCGCATGCCGAGGGTCCGTCGCCTTGACCCAAATAGACCCGTTGGAGAGGCAATTCTCGAGTTGATTGCGATGGAACTCGTCACATACGCGGCCGACGCAGTAACGTACATTCCATTCGGTCGGTTTAAAGAGAGGGCTTGTACGGCAGGGAGAGATAAGGAGGAGTGTGGGTGAGCTAGTCTACCATTAGTCGTCGAATCAATCGGAAAAAAGGGACGGAACCTACGTGGGAAGGCTTGGAAAAGTAACAAATCTATTTGCGTCTGAAGTTTGTCGGCATTAGCACCTTTCAGTTCGTCCAACTTTAACGAAGTAGTCAGAGACAATTTCAGACTGGCGATAAGTTCAACACCAACCTTCTGACCATCCAGAAAGAATATAAAAGTGGGTGTCGCTCGAACAATCCGCGTGAAAGAGAAGGCACGAAAAAAATGTGACGTAGTACCAATATTCAGAATCTCTCTCAAAACATCAACCACACAGATCCGCGAACGAACCCGTTGGAGAGACAGTCGTGAAGCGCCTCACGGGAAGCTTGGAAGTTGACCAGGAATGAGAGGCGAGCAATGCAAAGTTCACCATCTATCACTAAGTCATGATCATGTGACCGGAAAATAGCCGACCGACGCGTCGGTCGGCTATTTTGCCACAGCTATGTTCGACCAGAGAGCCCTAGGCATGGTGCTGGGGATGTGCGGTAACGAGGAGGAGGTTGGGATGGTTGATGTTGATGTATGGTGTAGCTAGGGCTTGAGGAGAGTGGGAAGAAGAGACGGGGTAGGTTCCTAACGTGTGAGAACCTGACGACAGGTTCAGGTTCGGATCTGGGTGCTGAAGGGAGAAGCCTAGAAAAGAAATGAACGTTTTATGAGCAAACAAAATATATGACCGCAACTCGAACATACCCTCATCCACATTTTTCCACTTTCCATCCTCCCTCCCTGTCTCAAGCACCTCCGGCTCTACCTTGACGTCCATCTTATACTCGTTCGTCCTGCGGCTTCACATCCATGACCCTTCCTCTTGGCCACCTTCGTTTTACCTTGCAATCTCAATTAGTATGGTAAGGAGGAGGAGGTTGGGAAGGTTGATGTTGATTGAATGACGTCTGCGGGTGCGTACATCGTTAACAGGAGGTCTGCGACCGTATACGGATGGGGCCTTACCAGCATCAGCGCCAGGGGAATCCAGATGACCTCCAGACCCGCGATTGAACCCGTCGTGGAGACAATTGTGAAGCTCCTCACCAGCGATATCTGCCCGAGAGAAATTTGTCTCGCGTTCATCCTAAATGAAGAGGAAACGGCGTCAGTATTTGGAAGCCAAAGAGTGAACAAGGGCCGTACCACCCATGTATAGATATTGAGATCCTCAAAACATATTTCGCAGTGGCTTGATAGGGATGAGGACTGATCGCTACGCCAGGTTTGAAGTCGAAGTCGTGTAGAGATGTTTTGCAAGATTCCTTTGGTACGGATGTCAACACCGGTCACTTTGCTATAGCGAGCGATCGCGGATCGTTGTTTAAGGTTAGATTACGCATTGTTGGGAGGTCGAGGTGGATTAGTTGAGGAGGGATGGGAAGTCCGAGGTTTGGGAAGATGAAGATGGTGTTGAAGTGAGGTGGGATTTCGTCGGCGGCTTGGATTATGCTTAGAGTGAGTTAAGTGGTTGATGAGAGGGATTCGGATTGGGAGTGGGAGGAAGTGAGGGGGGGTTGGAAGTGGGAGTGGTGATGCTGCTGCTGTTGCTGGAACCCAACAAAGAGTCCGCGGTACCTCATCCACTGCTCTCGATGACCTTCTCGAGGAGCTCATCTCCGACGGCGTCTTGCCCCTCGCGACACTCCGACCACGTCCACGCGTAGATTCCAACCCTCTCAACGACCGAACGCTAGAGGAGGGATTCGAGCGAGTAAGGTTGGGTTTTTCGGCAAGGGAGAATAAAAACAGAGGCTTACTCTTCATCCTCCCAACCATCTGCCCTCTCAACGCCTCCACCTCGTCCCGCACCTTGACAAGTGCACTTTCCGAGTCCTGAAGCCGTTCCTGAACATCCGTGTATTGCTCCTTCGTGAGACAAAGAGTCAAAGTCTGGCCCCGAGAAGCGCACTTGGAGGAGCTTTTGTGACGACGATGGGATGAAATGAGTCTAGTTGTGTCTTGAACTTAAGCACAGTGAGGGAGGAGTACAAATATATATACTGACCTCCTTCGTATACGCCAGCGTCTTCTTGCCTCGACCATTATATAGCTCGGCTGGGCCTTGACAAGCACAGTACGCGGTGCATTTGTAGTTGGGTCGACATTCACAGCGAATGAATACGTCTTGGATTTCGTCGTAACTTGGGAGGGTCGCTTGGACTTTAGTTGAACTGTTATGTCGATAGAATTATTAGCGTGAAAGAGAAGGTACGAAAAAAATGTGACGTACTACCAGTATTCTGACTCTAGATACATCAATTCGGGGGGAAGGGGCGGCACTGCAACCGCTCAACAAGCAACTTCAACTCCAGCACCTTCTCATCGTCGCCCATCGATCACTCTTTCTCCCTCTGCAAACGCTCCTCCTCAGCTCTCGCTTGGTCCTTCTCCATTCCCCATCGCCCTGCTCAGCAACCAGCAACAGCAGCATTCCCAACGCCTCCCTGATCATGAGACGATATAGTTGGTATAGAGGTATACATATCCGTCGAATCCGAATCCCAATGATAGTTCGGTGGGATGTCTATTCGGCGTTTTTTTTTTTTCTTTTTCGTGGTCGGGGGTGAGGTCGTCGTCGAGGAAGTCGTTGTCGTTGGAGCATTGGGATGAGTGTGCGTTCGTTTCTTTTGTGCGCGGGGTGACACCGTAGCCTGAGGAGAGGGAGGGGGAGGTTTGGATGAAGAAGAAGACGTCGTCGCAGCTGGTGTGTCCACGAGTTCAACCATCCCTACATACACATAAACCCAAAAATAAGAATCACACAAGAAGAGAATAGTATACCATACGTACGGAATAAAACCCTAGTAGCTTTCAACCCCTTCTTCTTAAGCGTCGCACGTTCCTTCGTCACAAGTGTTTGTCAGTTTTGAACGTAATGAATGTTATCTCTCCGACAGTTCATTGGAAGTGGGCATAATGCGCATGCTGAAGTGACTAGTTTACGAGATGGAATGTCGGTGTCGGTATCGGTTGTTGAATATGAAGGGCCATGGGTGACTCCCAATGTCGAGCGTGGAGTCAACAAAGTCCGCGGTAAGGTGACTCCCAATGTCGAGCGTGGAGTCAACAAAGTCCGCGGTAAGGTATGAGTGAAGTCCAAAGGGTATTGATGGTGTCGGTCGTACTACGGGTATTGCGGACGTGGATGTTGCGAATGAAGGACAGATTACTCACTGGAGGGAAGAGGCTGCCAAGTTGAAGTTTACAGTCTATCATGATCATGTGACCGAAAAATAGCCGACCGATGCGTCGGTCGGCTATTTTGTCAGAGCTGTTTTGGCTCATATAGCCCTGGAAAGATAAGTTGTTGGGTTTGTGGAGATACAAAACCGCAACCCACCATTCGAGAATGCAATTTTTATCCCAGTTGAGATACACAAGAAGAGTGAAATGATGATGCGTTTGCGTTTTGAAGGTTGGACGAAGGTTGGACAGGACTGTCCGAGATTCGAAGATACCAGCGTCAACGCCGTTTTTAAATGGAGAATGATGACCTACCATAGTACCAAAGACACACATCCTGCACAACAGGTGACCACTTTTGAGCTGTTCCTTCTTCATGTTCTCATTGTGCTCCAAGTCCCGTGTCGATGGCGAGACAGGATAGAAGGGCTTTCTTGTGATGGTCGTGCTGCGGCTGAATGTGTTATACAGTGACCTACTCCCCAGGAGAGTACGTTAGGCCAGATGAAACGGATATGTAGAGATAGAAATGAAGAAATCTCACCTTGATAGATAACAACCAGCGCACCCCGAAACGCATTGGTTGTGGTGGTGGAGGAGAGAACACTGCACTTGGCGTTGGCTTGTGGTCAAGTCTCCATGGTGAGGATGGGAAGGAAACTCGGAGTGTCGTCTCTATGAACGTGTGTCGCAAGGTACAGTATCTTGTGCTAAAACTTGAGCTTTGCATTGTACAAATGGAAACCCATGAATATACAGTGTTGAGACTGGAAGTTGAAGGGTACTCACAAAACAACCACACGAGCGATGTCTGCTCGGACGAAAGTTCCTTCTAGACACGCATTATCACCATCTTCTCTGCGCATTAAGTTGGATATGGTGTGGGCAGAACCGGCGCAAGAGTCATTGAAGGTTTGACCACACAGATTTGGAGTGTTTCCGTTTCAAATTGGACACGGATCAGGATAAGTTTGAGCGTTTGACCTGGTTTATTGAACATATCTTTTGCTATAGATATCAATAGAAGTTAACGCGTCAGGAAGGGCAAAAACAACAAAGAGAAGACAAACGAGTAAACATCTTGAGTAGCCATCATAGCCCTGAGGTTCTCTGTTCAGCAGCGGCGTATAGTGTTAGGTTGATCATCCCAAGCTAGGCTGATCGTCGTCGTTGTCAGTGTCACAGCTGGCGCCGTCATTGAAAATATGAACATCATGTGACGTTAGCCGAACGTCGCAACGGTCGCTTAACTCTGGCGCATAATCTATCTTATCTTCCACTCACCATCATGGATTCCATCTCAGTTGAGCTTATAACCCTTATTATTGGGCATGTTGCATCTGCTGGAGCCTCAAAAGATCTGCTTGCTTTGACCACGGTTTCTCATAATATTTCCTCCATTGCCGTGAAGGTGCTCTGGGCAGATTTTCCAATCAAACTCTGCTACTTGATACAGTTTGTTTCCTCTAAGGTATAGCTTCAATCATCTGCCATTTTGACTGCTTGCTGATTTTTGCAGAATCTTGACAGTGTCACTGCCGAATCTTGGCAGACTTACAGACACTATGCTTCCCTCGTTAGAACCCTGCGCATTGGCACATCGGACGAAGAATGCTTTCTCTACGGACATGGACATGCACCTCCAGCCAATCTAGAACTGACAGCGGCTCAGATGAGTGCTTTGATGGCAGGAGGATCATCATCTATGAGGGAATGTTTTCCCAACCTTAAGAAACTCTTGTTCATGGTTCACCGTTTTGAAGTCACAAGAAAGAAGACAATTCTCAGCTTTGACGAGGAAATTCCCCTCTCATTCTTCAACGAGCTGCCCTTCCTTCCTCTTCTTGGTCATCTTGGCCTGTCGTTTCTTCACGACCCTTCATACCACAATCCCCTTCCATCTGCGATCACTTTCCCAGCATCCCTCGTTCACATGGAGCTTGAAGGCTCTCCAATGCAGCTTCGGGATTATGTTGGCCGTTGTTCCTCACCAGTTAAGATGCGCACCATGTCCGTCTTGCTGTCTTGTGGAGATACAACCTATACAGAGCTTTTATCGTTACTGGCACGGCTGTGCGGCACTGGAACCCAGGTTTTCAATATTGGTCTTGTTTCGTATTGGCAGTACTGGGATCCTGAAGAAGAGGGGGAGGATTGGGAGGACCTTTCTTCTCATCTCAAAGCACTGGGAGGGGGTTTGAGGGAGTTGGTCTTACGACCACCTTGTCCTCTCAGTTTTGACACTGTGGATGAGACAATTGAGTCGTGGCAGATTCCAGACACATTGGGAGTCAACCTGACCATTCTGAAGATAGGATCCTATCAGTTCTACAACGAGGAAAACCAGGACGTTGCAGTAGACATCTTCTTTTTGACATGCCTGGCGCTTCATCTTCCTGTCTTGGAGGAACTGGAAGTGCCTTTCTCTTACGAAAATGGTGTTCTTCCAACAAAGGTTCCCTCTGCTCAGAATACTCATTTGATGCGTTTAGGGGATGCATGTGGGAAGATTGGGAAGAAAGGTTCAAGGAAGCTGACTGCATATCTTAGTAACATTTTTCCTAGCTTGCGCACTTTTCTAGTGGGAGAGGGAGAGGGGAATTGGTCAGAAGTTGTAAAATATTTTGCTTTGTTACGTTAAAATTCCTCCGGTAACATTTGTCTACATAACGCCAAGCCATAAATCCAAAGAGTCGTATTGTCCGTTATGTTGGCAAATTGAGCTAGGGTTTGGTCAAGATTGTAAAGCTGAGCTGGAGAGAGAATATGACTAGGAACTTCATGAACATGAACCTCATTTAGACGCTCTGGCGGCGGAGGACCACTGTGCAACCATGATTGTGGAGCCTCGGTCCTAGAATTGTTATTCTCCATGGAATGCAGTAAACGATCATCTCTGATTCCCTCCCAATCCATCCCATAAACCTCCAATTCTTCGGCTGATATGGGCTCCTGATCCTCTTCTGAGAGCATATGTTGATTGGGAATAGTGCGATCTGAGATAGTGAGAGGTGTGCCTCTTACTCCGTGTACTATGGTATCGAAAGTAAACATATCCAGAGGTGAGCGATTGGGTCCATGGCGAATGGAGATATGATGATTATTCCATGCTTGAGTGAAGAGGTCCAAGTCGTGATTGATTTTATTCAGGAATAGAAAGTGAAGAAGCCAGATATGGTTGGAA
>JABAJW010018104.1:0-11884 GCA_018855395.1 Arthromyces matolae
CTTCACGTATCAAAACACTGACAGAAATCCGCAGCGAATAAGCACAGTAAGTAATGTCAAAGTTCTTACTCATCGGGTGGCAGCGATCGGTGTAACAAACCAAACGCTGAGCTCGCACAAACCGCCGAGCAATATATACATGCAGTCAGTATATGGAGAGCCCCCCCAAACGAAAGATATGGTCGTAAATAACACGAAACGAAACCAAAAGCCAACCGACGAACACCATCCACCTGCTACCAACGAACACCGCGCCGAACATAAACCCCACAGTAAGAACACATACAGGCAAAAACATAAGGCGGTATAGCACTTCCAACGTCAATCCCAATAACACCCATACATCCACGTCCACATAGGAAGAACGTATATCCGACGAGGGGAACAAGGAATCACCAACACGAAACCCTGTACCAAAGTCAACCGTGGGAAACTAATACCCTAACCCAGACCAAGAAAAGAGTGTGTTATACGTTGAAGCTAAAACATGCCGTAAAAGCCAACAAAACGATACGTAACCCCATACCTGCCAGAGCAGACTGCCATCTACTCTATAGGAATAGGGCTGCGATAAACCAAAAGAGATACACAACATTGACCGAACAGCACACCATCCGATACACGTCAACCCCAAACCCTCCCTTTAAATACCACCCAGACAATAAAGAGCGAATAATTCTTCACATTCTAAAACACCATAATGACTGCCCTCCCCACGAATACAACATTACGCCCTGTCGACAGCGTTAGAGAAAACCTGCTAATTCGCAGACAGAGGTCTAACGCACTCTACCACGACCAATACCCCACAATAATCCCCCCTCCAGCATACAACCCCTCTCCCCGTCGAATCTCAGTCATTGCTATGTGGGCACAATCCGCCCGCAGCGAACGGGATGGCAAAGAAGAGTGGGCAGTATTCTACACCACCAAGCCAATACGCCTAGAACCCCTAGAGGAAGAGAACGATGAAGAAGTCCTCCGTGTAGGCGATGTCTTTGACATACTACTCTTCGACAGAGAGGGCAATATGCACGACTACATGTCCCTTCGAACGGAACTCATGGAGGGACCCGACTCCCCCCTCTCTATCACGCTACAAACAAGAAGCTCCGATAATACCGAAATCAGACTCCGCATCCCCATAGCATGCGTCTCGATGACGCTTAACTCCCTCCTCACCCACATTAACGACTGCAACAATGACGGGGAAATAGATATATTCCCAACCATTCTCATAACAGACGAAACCTACAGAGGGGAAAATCGGAATGCGCGCTTCCTGAGTCAAGAGGCGAGAAACAGACTTGACCCACATGGTAGCCTAAACAATTACGCATTGATCCTCCCCCTCTGATGCGCCAAAACGAAGGCGGCTACAAAATACAAACAATAAGACGTACAAACAATGTTCACATCAGACTGATGAAACAAATAAGTTATAACCCAATAGCAAGACGACCGAAAACTAGTAACAAAGATAATCCAGAGGATACCAGCGAAATAGACTAGTGCCATAAAAATGTACGGAAAATGGCCCAATAAAAACTCCCAGACGATCCCATGATAAATATCGAAAGGAATCAGTCCGTAACAAATCACATAAGTTCGGACCTGAGTAACCGATCGACTGACCAACAAACGAACAGCCAGTATAACAACACAAGTAAATAACGCGTACATGGGAAAAGGCTTACTTCTTTAAGATCCCAAAATGCTCCATCATCCCAACTAGTCAAAATCTAGTCATATAGCCATCGAAGAACCACAAAACTACAATTCAAACATCCACATCGCCGCTAAGTCCCCGGAAATGAGGCCACACAAAAACTTTACAATACGACGGCGAACACATAACAGAATCACTTAAAAGAAGTGGAACCAGGAAGCTGAGTACTAACCTTTCCCAATGGTTAACACTACGAACGCAAACTCCCCCAAAGTTAGCTACGCCCAAGTAACTGCCTCTCCTAAACCTAGAGCCCGTATGATCATTGCAGGCCAGGCGACAGCAGGCAAAACCAAGAACACGCCCCCGCAGGATACTGCAGTCAAAGCCAACGAGAGCATCGAAAGGTACAACCCTAAACAAACGCGACCATATGATACCTAACCTTCCATGCAGTAGAAACGTCGTCGCGGTAGGAAACGATAGTAAACCCTCCGCAAACGCCAAACGGCCCGACGCAGACCCCAGGCCAGCCATAACCAGCGCCCTACCAGGTACACAGTCCGGTGGTGAAACGAAAGCCGTACCCACCATCGAGAGGAGTACCGGTAAAGCCAGGTAAACCCCTATACACCACAACCAAAATAGATGAAGTAACACCCCACTAGCCAGGAGTTCGTCAACGAGGTGGTCACTGAGCAGAAAGAGACACCCACCACGAACACCACTAGCCCAGGGAATCGCTTCAATAACATAGAGCTACCAGTACGACCTAGGCCGAAATCGAGGAAAGACCACCGTAAGGAGAAGAGAGGCTCTAAAAAGTCTCCACCACCCAGCGTCCAGGCAACGCCGACCTTCCCTAACCCGGAAGGCAAAGTCAGTACAAATAACGCCTCCTTGAGCCCCTTGACGGCCTTGTCCTGCATATCCGACAAGGACGAGGACGACCAACTCACCCCCAAAGCCCAGCCCCCCAACGAACCAGAGCCCACAGCGACCCTGGTAGCTGGAGGAGCACAAATCAACACTACTATGCCCAAGGAGCCACAAACCCAGTCCCCCCCCCGCATTCCCTTCGAAGCCAAAGGAAAAGGGAAAGCAGTCCCCCTCCTTCGCGAAGCACCTCGCATCCTCCTACTAGCGACACAGGAAACGTCGGTCGAACCTCCTCTGAAAAGGAAATTCGAAGACACCCCCAGTAAAGAAAAGCAGTCCACCAGACCAGTCGAGTTCCAGACCCCCAGCCGCAAGCTCGAGCTAAATAAACAAACCACTCTCAAGGCAAATACTGTTGATGCCTTCACGCACCCCAGCCAACGAGAGGAAGTATATGCCGACGACCCCGAACCTGGGGTACTGCCAGAGCCAGCATACTTCAACGAAACCCCCCCATTCCTACGATATCCACAGGACATTCACATGAAAGACCTCGCCAAATTAATGACAAACAAGGATACCTACGCAGGCAGCGACTTCGACCATAGGAAGGAAGGAGTTAGACTCCAAGAGATGGCAAGAGAGGCGGGAGCTAGATTCCACCCAAGCGACAGCGAAAGTGACAACGATATGCGTGTCGATAACTACCAGGAGATAGCCAACCCCCCAACCCAAGCCAGCCGCAGCCCAGAACTGGATAGATCCCCCCCCCCATCCCCAACTCCCCAACCCCGACAGAGACGCCCTCTCCTCCCCAGCCTCGATCGAGGAAGAGCGCACTCGTCTCAAGGTATTCCAGTACGACAACTCTTCACAAACGAATATGAGATGTTCTACCCCACACAATACACGCGATCTCTAGGCACGAGATCCCCTCAGAGATCGGATGACTTCAACCAGAATGCGTCCGAGGCCTCGTACACCTCCAGCAACATGCCCTCCCTCCCCAGCGGCGACTACCCTGGAATTTTCCAGACAGATATCGAGATGAGAGATAACTCCCCCGCCCCCCCGTACCAGGGAAGCGATGCCAGCCAGGGAGACAACGAGGAACACATCCAACCACACCAGCCAGGTCAAGGAGGTAATGAGGGCCAAAATGATCCTCTCCGTGCCTGGGCCCCTACAGACACCCCAGGAGAGCAAGTTAACATCCGCGATATAAAAATTACATCCGCACCACCTAATGGATGGCCCGAAATCTTTATCAGGTACCTTCCAGACCACGACATCAACGAAGCCTCACGCCACCTTATCGAGCTCGCACAAGGCCCAGGATCCTGCTACATGCTTCCTTTCAAGTGTAGTCAAAGCAAAATGCAGCAACTGGCAACGATCGATGGTTTCAAAAGAACAATCAGCGACCTCGTTACGCTTCAACCAGGACAACGAGTAGGAATCACACCAATGAGGACGAAAAGCCAGGACAACGAAAGAGTCCAGGAAAGCAGATTCGCACCTCCCCACTTCGCCCTAGTTAACGGCCTGAATATCGACCAAAAAGAATACCTGGTCAAGAAGTCAGTCTTCATTGTCGACAAGGACAACAGCTTCATCATGTTCCCTATGGAGGTGAAACAAGACCTCTTCGTCGGTACTATCGCCGGACTACACTATATCGCTAATGACGCCGACATCGTACTTGACCTAGTCAAACAGACCTACACAGACCACCGCGAACTCAAAGCCACTATGGCAACGAACCTCGCAAACTACACTCCCGCCGACTTCGACAATCTCATCAACAACATACGTATAACCTTTGTCAGTATAGGAGAGGAAGGTAAATGGAACTACCAACGTGCATGGAACGTTATCCTCCCCAAACACCGAATGGATACAAAGACCACAGGCGTGTTCACGAAAATTATGAGACACACCACCTTCACGGTCCTCGGTTTTGGAACCGGCACCTTCATGGACTTAGACGATATCCCCCACTGCGACGGCTGTAAAAGCTTAGGCCATGACTGGCAGAACTGCCCTTTCCCCAGCCTTACTGGATGGCGCGGCCCCCCTCCAGCGGAGAAGAAAAAGAAAAAAGGCGTCACACATGACCAGCACGACTGGTTTAACACCGAAGACGACTCCACTGGCCCCAGCACCCACAGACCCTCGAGTAACAACAGCCAGAGAGGAAGAAACCCATCAGGCAGAGGCGGTCAGCACAGAGGCCGTGCTAACATGAGGAGAAATGGACGTGGTGGTCGACGCTATTAATTTACACATCAACATAAGCCCAGTACCCAGTACCCCGTATCCCGTACCCCGTATCCCCCCCCTAAAGACGTAGACTTGTAGTCCACGCACGCAAATCAACAGGTTTTGATATGCAAACTGACAGCGCCAGATAAGTCCAAAAGACCAAGTACGAGCTCAAGAAGAACTCCACCCTGAAGTACTAACGCTACACAAAATGAAAAACCCTACCAGCTCTGGGAGGTAAGAGCAATACCTGTCGTATATAGGTCGTAACGACAGTTAGGCACATACAAGACCAACCGTCGGCTCAGGGAGATGAGCCACCTGGGAAGCGCCTAGTCAGCCGCCCAGAGTTACCCTAGACTACGCACAACACACTAACAGAAATAAATCACACAGGGACGACAACATCGGTACACGGAAATCACTCGGAAATAGCTGGTGGGGCAGAAGAGCCCGCCGTCACTCAGCCCCAACAAACCGGCTACAACGAGGCCGGCGACGGAGCGCATACAGACCCCCGAGGGTCGCAGTCAAATAATACTCCCCCACTAACAACGGAGGGACGGGACTCTAGTCCCGATGAGGATGAAATATGCCCAACCCCCCCTCTAACACAGGGGGTGCAGACAAAAAGCAGAGGAAAATCTCGCAAAGGTCTCCTGCGATTCGGCAGCCTAAACATAAAAGGCGGAGGTACATCTACAACGAGAGAGAAATGGTATCAAATAAGCAACCTTATGAGAAATAACAAACTCGATGTATTAGCCGTCCAAGAGACCCACTTAACACCTGAATCCCTCGAGGAAATACAGGAACTATTCGATAAGCAGCTACATATAATAGGCTCAATAAATCAAACATCAACAAATGCAGCTGGTATAGCAATTATCCTGAACAAAGCGACTACGAGATGGAAAGAAACAAAAACCAATACCCTTATCGAAGGAAGAGCCATGCAAACAAACATCCCATGGGGGGAAAACGACCCAATAGTATGTACATCAGTCTATGCACCAAACAACCCGAACGACAATAGGACCTTCTGGGCCCAACTAAAAAGGAAGCATACAAGCAGAGGATGCAAGAGACCCAACGTCCTGATAGGAGACTTCAACCTAGTTGAGGGCGCAATCGACAGAATGCCCCCCCACATGGACAATACTATGGCCACCTCAAGCCTCGCGGACCTAAAGAAAAGCTCAAACCTCATAGACGGATGGAGGGGAGAGAACCCCAGTAAAATAGCATTCACCTTCAGAACAGATGGAGGTAGCACTCAGTCAAGACTGGATAGAATCTACGTCAAGGACACTCTATGCCCGTATACGCTCAACTGGCAAATAACACAAACAGGAATAAGGACGGACCATAAACTCGTCACTATGGACATGCTAAACCCGTGGGTACCATACATTGGCAAAGGAAGATACGCAATGCCAATGAAGCTCCTTGAGGACGACAACCTACTAAATAGGTTAGAAAAAATTGGAAGTACGTTCCTCGAGAAAATTGAAACGCTGCAAGGAACTCGCACTAGAATCACAAACCCTCAAAGCGAACATAAGCGTTTCAAAGAAGAAATAATAAAGACAGTACGAACCTTCTCCAAAAAGAAAACCTCCGAACTACAAGAGAAAATAGCAAAAATGAAAGACGACCTGGAGAACACACTGAATGAACCAACCAGCGCCAACGAAAGGGCTAGACAGGACCAAGCCGCCATCCTTGACGAAAAAATCAGAGAGCTGGAAACCTTAAAGTTATCGAGAAACAGGGATAACAATGCAGCAAAGTACGAACTAGAAGGCGAGACAATATCGAAGTACTGGATAAACCTTAACAAGGTCAGGAACCCGAGAGATATCATGGTCTCAGTGAAGAACCCGACTAATGGTAATCTCGAAAGGAAATCCGAGAAAATGGCGGAAATTGCCAGGGACTACCACGAGGACCTACAGAAGAAAGACCTCCCTCAACAACCAAACGAACAAGAAAGCATAATAGAAGAAATACTGGCACCTACAGAGAGAAAAATCTCCCCCGAAATGGCGGGAAAACTAGAAACCAAAACAAAGCTAGACGAGATTGACAAGGCAATCTCGGAACTACCCGTAGGAAAAGCGGCAGGGCTAGACGGAATACCACTCGATCTATGGAAAACGCTAAGGGACAGACATATAAAAAATAAAGACCCCAAGAAAACTACCTTTGACGTAGCCAGAGCAATGGAAATAATAATAAACGACATAGAGGAATTCGGAATCCATGAGGGATCGAACTTCGCAGAAGGGTGGATGTGCCCGATATACAAAAAAGGAGATAAATCGGAAATTGGAAACTATAGACCGATAACAGTCCTAAACTCGGACTATAAGATATATACCAAAATTCTGTCTAAAAGAATAGAAGAAGTGGCCCCACAGATAATACACAACGACCAAGCGGGCTTCATGAAAGGAAGAAAAATCACAGACCAAACTGAACTGGCGACCCTGACCATACAATGGTGCGAAGAAACCAGAACCAATGGTATGATTGTATGCCTCGACCAAGAGAAAGCGTACGATAAAATAACGCACGACTTCCTATGGGCCTCCCTAAGAAAATATGGCTTCCCCGAAAAATTCATAGATAAAATCAAGGAACTTTACAAGGAGGCATACACAATAATTATAATAAATGGCGAAAAGAGCACTCCATACCTCGTAATAAGAGGAGTGAGACAAGGAGACCCTATGTCGTGCCTACTCTTCAACATCGCGATAGAATCCCTGGCCCAGTCCCTCAGGAAATCAGAACTCAAAGGCATAAAAACCCCAGGGGAGGGCGGAATAAGACTCATAACCACGTTATTCGCAGACGATACAACAGTGTACCTAGCGAAGAAAGACTCCTTCCATGAACTACAGAAAATCCTCAATAAATGGTGCAAAGCATCGGGGGCAAAATTCAACGTACCCAAAAGCGTGATCATACCCGTGGGTACAGAGAAGTTCAGGAAAACCTTCATTAGAACAAGGAAAGCCCACAGAATGGCAGAAACAATACCGGACGAGATACACATCGCCGAAGAGGGTGAGCCAACGCGTCTACTTGGTGCATTTATAGGCAATAAAATAGACAACGCAAGTATCTGGACACCAACAATGGAAAAAATACAGAAAGCCCTAACCAACTGGAATAAAAGCAACCCAACGATATTTGGGAAATGCCTGATAATCAATATGGTGGTCGGAGGCCTCACCCAATACAAAACAGCAGTCCAAGGTATGCCAGAAGAGGTCGAAAAAGGGATAGAAAAAATTATAAGAGAATTTATATGGGGCGTCGAAACCAGAGCACCAATAAGCTTAGACACCCTGTACCTCCCCACCGAAGAAGGGGGAATCAACCTGCTAAACATCAGAGCCAGAAACGAAGCGATAGAAATAATGAAACTCCAAAGATACCTGAAACTGGACCAGGACAGACCAGTATGGGCCAAAATAGCAGATGACCTCATAGCCAGAAAGATTAAAGGGAAAAAGGACCACCAGAAAGGAAATGCCTCTGAAAACATCTTCCTACAAACACTAGACGCAAATACCAGAACGAGGGAGAATGGACTCCACCCGTCGCTACGAAGAATGATCAAGACAGCAAAAAAACAAAGAGTACGATTCCACCCACTCCTAATCACACCCAGATTAAGAAAAAAGATGCCAGCATGGCATCATATAGGCCTGAAACCAAAAAAGAGATCGAACCAAAACAGTAAGGAAGCAAGATGCCTAAGAGAGACACACCAGGTTAAATCAGTAAAAGACCTCCTCCTAGAAGCGAAAATGGAAACGGAAGGAAGCGGGAGCCACAAACGTAGGAAAAACTGTGCGTGCGAGAGATGCAAAGACCTCCGCCAGAAAGGGTGCCAAAACCCGCGAAAATGCCATAAAAAAGCTGCCCAACAGATCAGGATGCTACACCCCTTTTGGAACCCTATAACTAAACAAAAAGGGAGAAGGGTACGACGTCAAGAGAGAGATGGAGGAGGGGAAACCAAAACCTTCGACCCCGATATTACCCTAAGAAAGAACATGACCGACGGATTCAGAGTCTTCTGTGATAACGATCAGAAACCACACACCGACACAACAAGTAGGCTCAAAAGAACCAACGCTGGGGAAAACGATCCAGTCACTGTGTATACAGATGGATCATGCAAAGAGAATGGAAGCTACGGGGCAAGAGCCGGGGCAGGAATATGGTTCGGTCCCGATGACCCAAGAAACAGGGCAATAAGAATCCCAGAATCTCTTGAGCAAACGAACAACGTAGGGGAAATCATAGCCATACTCGAAGCATCCAAACTAGCAGGCAATGACACCAATCTACACATAAAAACAGACTCAAAACTGGCAATGGATGCACTCACTACAAATCTCAAACACAACGAAGAAAGGGGCTGGATAGGAATAGCCAACAAAGAGATCCTAAAGGCGACGATCTCCTCACTACGCCAAAGAAATGGCCATACTAAAATAGAAAAAGTCAAAGGCCACAGTGGAATCGCAGGGAACGAAGAAGCCGACAGACTTGCGAACGAGGGGGCAGACAAAGAATACTGCGATGAAATAAATATGGACATGGATCCTAACCTGCTCAAGCCGGGTGCCCAACTCTCCAAGGCCACACAAGCGCTAATTTATAGAGGAATAATCGAGCAAAAAACCCCCCCGACAAGGGGAGGAACGAGAAAAAATATAAGGCTCATCAAAACCGCAGCTGAAGCAGCAAACGACACAAAGCCAACGGACAAGGACATATGGAAATCGATCCTAAATAAGGACATCCCGAGGAAAATCAGAGCTTTCCTGTGGAAAAGCATCCACAACGCTAACAGAGTAGGGGAGTTCTGGGAGAACATACCGGGCTTCGAAGAGAGAGCCATGTGCCCAACCTGCTTTACCACGGAATCAATGGAACACATACTGTGCGAATGCACTGAGGGCCCACAAAAAACCATCTGGATAATGACCAAGAAACTATGGGAAAAGCTCAAAATACCATGGCAAAACCCAGATCTAGGAACCCTACTGGGAAGCCAGCTGGTGAAACAGCCCACAGAAGACCCGCAAGAAGAAAACAGCACCAGAGGTCTGGACCGCCTGCGAAAAATAGTCATAGCAGAATCGATTTACCTAATATGGATCTTAAGGTGCGAATGGAAGATAGGCAGAAATGCTGACCTAGAAAGAATGCTCACCACCCAAGAGATCTCAAACCACTGGAGGGCAACGATCCTAAAAAGAGCCAAACTAGACTTCCTAAAAACAAATAAGAAGAGATACGGGGAAAAAGCTAAAGATGGGAAGCTAGTCGAGCTGACATGGAAAAGTGTATCCCCGGAAGACAGCACTGGTAAACCCGGACTAAAGAGTATACAGGAGGTTTTAGCGGGTATAGGCGTCACATGACGTCGAGTCCCGCACTTCGTGCGTAAGAGCATTTCCTCCAGGTGAAAATATCCGGCATGACCATAGATTACTGAATTAAAATGATAAACTAAGCGAAGGGATACAGCGGGGAACCTTTTGTGACTGGGCTGTATCCTGTTTGACGCCCCACCAAAAAAAAAAAAAAAAAAAAAAAGTTCTTACTCATCTGTAACACGAGATCGCCTAATAGAGGTAAAGTCGGGTCACACGAAAAATGTAGGAGTCTCAGGGCAGAACTGGTGTAAGCTCTTAATTGAGAGAACTACCTCTAATACATGCTGGGCCAGTGGTTATATACGAAATACTAAGAATGTAAGCAAATAGAGACAACATAAATGAGGCAAAGGAATGAAGAGATAGTCACGGTCACGATTGCCTGACATACGCCCTCCAGACGAATTGGAGGAATACAAGGCGTCTAGTAAATATAAGAAATCAATCAAACATTGACGAAAGGCATTGGAAAAATCAAGGAGTCAGATCACGAAATGTCCACATGTGTGAGTTTAGGGCAGGTTGACGTGTTGAACGACAGCCTAAATGTCATGATGGTGTCTACCATCACTCCTGATACTCTGTCAGGTCTTCTTCGACAGAGGTATTTTTTCCTTTGTCGGCGGTGTCCTCTGCTGCCATTGCTACATCCTCGGGCTCTGCTTCAACATCCTCTAAACCCTGCTGCTTTTCAGCCCGTTTCTGGCCCTTGGACTTCTTGGGTTTGCGAGTCCCGTTATGCGAGGAGGATGCGCCTGGAGTTTGTGTGGGAACGGAAGGGAATTTAGGTAGGTGTGAGGATTCGTTGGCATAACCAGCTGGCGCGTCGTAATACTCGGGTTCGTCTTCGCGAGGCTCGCGAGATTTTTTCTTGTTAGAGCCGACGCGACGGTGTTCAGCACTGTAGGCACGGGGTAACTGTCCTTTGTGAGTACGAGCAGCTTGTGCAGCTTTTCGTTGCATGTAATGATGATTTTCCTTAGCTCGAATTCCAGAAGGAGTGCGCATGGCAGTGGCCACGTCCTCGAGGGCTCGTTCGTTCACGATTCCTTCAGGCGAGAGGAGGCCCAGTAACTTCAATGGTTTATACTCGGGTCTGAGATATGTGGTAGGCAGGAATCCGAGGGGGAAAGGTTCGTGTACTCGAGTCCATTGACCACCGTCGCCTTTTACTGACATACGGTAGGCGCATTCAGTGTCAGGATCAGCTTCGTTGATGGTGAGGGCGAATGCATGGTAGCCAACTGGTATGGCCAGGTAGGGATTGCCCATGGTTTCTTGAACGTGCTGATCAAATTCCTCGTATAGGACGACCTGAGCTGGATGGACAATGTTGAACTTTTTGGTCCGGGCATCCTCGTATAGGTATACGAGTTGAGTATCCTGGTCGAACGCGACGAACGGGTGCGTCTCACGACCACAGAAGATACCACGACCGTCCTTGAGCTTGGGAGGCATGAAGACGACGACGACGGATAGTGAGGAGGTAGGAGTAAGGATGGAGGAGAAGGTAGGGGATGAATGGGGCACCACTGGGTACGGCGGGATGTCCGCGTCGTATTTGAGTGGGAATGCTATATGGCCTAGGGATATCTGGGGATCG
>JABAJW010018105.1:0-11840 GCA_018855395.1 Arthromyces matolae
CTTGATTCGGAGGCGGACGCCCCATATTTCGGACATAAGGCACCTGAGGAGGTTGGGAAGAAGGACGACACGAGCAGTAGTGGCAATGCGCCCTCTCCCTCTGAGCCTGTAGAACCCGACGCCAAACGCGCCAAGTTGGATGACGCTAACGCAAACGAGTCAGTAGACTCATCCAACGACTCTGCCCGAACTGCCGTCGATAACTTCGAGGCCGAGTTAAAGGCCGCCAACGTCCAGGTGATCAAAGTTGACGACGATTCCATAATGAAAGAGGCGGAACAGTTGCAGATTATTCAAGATAATCTCAGCCCTGATATCGATGCTGTACCTGCTTGGGCCAAGAGCGAGGGATGGGGACTTCCGACGGAAAATGAGGACAATGATCCCTGGGCAGCTCCAGCTGTTGTGGACTGGGAACCCGCCGTCAAACCTTCTTTCTTCCCTTTCCTAGGACCTACAGCCTTCCCTCTCACGCACACATCTGGAATCGTCGAATGTTCCGTTCGTCGTATCAAATCCTTCACCGAACCTCCTGCTTTAAACACTATTCCCAAATCAGCTGTTACGAGCGAACCAGATGCAGATGCGGTTGAGGTAGAGTTGGAGAAGAGGTTTGCTAAGGTTGTGTTGAGTCCTTGGGCTGGGTGGGACGATTATAGTGATGAGGCTCCTCATATGGCGAAGCCCAGGATTTTGGAGACGTCGGTGGGTCCGATCAATGGCGTTGTGGGTGAGGATGGGAAGGTGGAACCGTTCCCTACTACTGCACTGCCTGCTGCGGGAACTTCTGACTCCACCGAGACCTCGGCACCAGCGGTAGCAGAGGGGCCCAAGCCGCACGATCCTTTCAACGATGACATAACGCTTCTTGTCGAGCCTGCGTTGTTACCTTTGCTCAGTAAAGGAATGGGGCTTGGTGCAACCTGGGTTCAGATTGCGAGACAACAGGACTTGGGTGGTGAGGAGAAGACGAAGAAGAAGAAGAAAGGGAAGAAGGTTTCGACGATGAGGTATTGGTATATCGATGAGTTGGTTTTGACTTTGCCTAGCTTCCACACCTGAAGCTTGAAGGGTCGAGTATGTGCTGATAATCTTTTTCTTGTTCCTTTTCATGTTATCAATGGTATGTAATTAAACCCCTCCGTTTCGCAAAGTAATTTGACCCGCGCAGATATCCATTCATTTGTATCAAAATGTACCTCTAGACGAATTTGATGAGTACCTGGACAGGCTTGATTGTCTATTTCGTACCCGTGAAATATAATAACATCATGATATACCGTCTTGATCATGAGCAGGTCTTCGACAGTCTTTGAGAACACTGGATGAACAATTCAGTGTAACGGCCGTCGACATTCATACCACTATACCGCTCAAGTACACGTCCTCGTGAGATTGCTATTCTGAAGGCAATATTAATGGCAATCCTTGTGGTGCACATCATACCATCATGGTCAAAAAAATACCGAACTGATGACTGGAATATGTTATTGAATAGACGATACTCGAAGGTACATATACTCTGTGCCAACTTTCCCGTATAACCCGTCGAATGGCCGCAAATTACGGTCACAAACGGTTCATTACTGTATTCCAGGCTTGACGAAAAGCGAAAGCAGAATCAATTCGGGGGCTTGATCACCAACCACCATCATCAGGTGGCAGTGCACGGTTTAACAAACCTCGCACCTGCTCGTCCTCCAGGACGAGCAGACCATACAAACCTAAAATACCTAACAAGTATAAAACAAGCCCCCCCCAAAGCCCAAAGAATAAAGAACGAATATCCATAACTACCACAACACGACCACGAAGTCAATGAGGCGCAATAACACTGAAAATGCGACGGACAAAGGCCAGAACCGACATACCAGTCAAAAAAGAAACCCTATCGACTTACAACCACTACAGCGCGAGCCAAAGAACGATAGAATATTAAATCGATAGATACACACAAAACCTCTAGATCGACGTCACACGGACCACTCAACAAAAGAACAACCGTGAGAACCAAAACGCGCAGCTGTGACAACAAACGAATGAATATAGTAATCGAGTCCAGATATGCCGTACATTTCTACAACCCCATACCTAATAAAGTAGACTGCCATCTACTTTAAAGGAAAACTCTACGGGTCCTGACCAACCGAATATCCTTAACCAAAATTCGCCACCTATAAAGACCCGAGAAGACCCTACCCTCCCACGCTCCTTTCCAACATCGCGCCCCAGTAAAAAAGAACGTATAATCCCAGCAACCATCTTGAACCTCTCCAAATGAGCCCCAATGCACCCCTACAACCAACCCCACTCCCTGTCGATAGGGTCAGAGAGAACCTACTTATACGTAGACCAAATACTCACGGCCACGTCCTGAGCACGTACCCACCAACAATCTCCCCCCCAGCATACGCCGCCAACACCCGCCACATCCCAGCGATCGCAATGTGGGCAAGATCTGCCCGCAGCGAAAAAGACGGCAAAGAGGAATGGGCTGTATATTATACGACGCAGCCTGTCCGCATCGAACCACTCGAAGAAGGGGACGACAATATCCTCAGAGCGGGAGATGTCTTTGACATCATGCTTTTCGACAGGGGAGGAAATATGTACGACTACATGTCCCTCCGTACAGAGCTCATAGAGGAGCCCGACTCCCCCCTCTCAATCACGTTACAAACCAGAAACGCGGACAATACCGAAATCAGACTCCGCATCCCGATCGCCTGCGTCACAATGACGCTTAACACCCTCCTCAAACACTTAAACAGCTGTAAGGACGATGGAGAAGTAGACATTTTTCCAACACTCCTCGTCACTGAAGGGACGCCCAGTCCGAACGAGAGAGAACCGAAATTTGTTAGTCAGGAAGACAGAGACAGGCTAGACCCCGACGGAAAACTGGCCAACTACGCGCTGATCCTGCCACTTTGAATTACTAAAATCATCGCATATATAAACCCAAACACAACTTGTAACAAACGAGAAGTTACGAATCAATAAAAGTAACAGATGAGAAAAGCTAAACAAACGAGTAAATAAAGAGAGGGAAAACCATAGGCAAACAGAGAACGCAAACAAAGCTACAAATTGCCTAATTAAGCTTCAAATATGCTCCATCATAACGCCAACACAACGCCAACTCATACACCAGCCTAAATCCCACAGTAGAACCCAAGAAGCGCAATTCAAACACACACGATGCGGCTAAGCCCTGAACGATACGATGGCTTATTACATGTACGATCGGCGACTTCGAGCAGCTGCCCGTAATATAAAGCCAACGGTCGAACAACCCGAAACCCAACTATAACCATGGTTAACCCCCCAGCTACGAACTCCCCTAAGGAAACCTACGCACAAGTTATTGCTTCTCCCAAACCTCGAGTCAGTACTACCATGCTCAGCCGTAGTGCTACCATCAAGGTGAAGAGCGATGTCACCAAGACGTCCAACGGAGGCAAGACAAGCGCAGATAACAGGTAGCTCACCATTGACATGAAAGTCATCCAGCTAACCAGAACCACAACCAGGAATGAGACCGAAACGAGCGCCTCCTCAAAGGCCACGGTAGCAACCCAGCCCAGCCCCGACGAGGGTAACTCCAAAGACAAGCCGAATACCTACAACGATGTTGAAACGGCAGTCAAGAACACTCTCGTTGACTACGCCAGCGAGATGAGGTTAGTTGAACACAGTTCGACGCACTGCTACCACACTAACAACAAGCAGCCCACCTAGCTCTAATAAGCCCATCGACCAACCGGAGGTAACCATAACCCCACCTAACGGTAGCCCCAACCGTTACCTCAACACAGATCTACCTGCTCTTCCCAGCCCCAAGTCGAGAAAAAGCCACCGCAAAGACAAGAAAGACGCAAAGAAGCTGTCGCCACCTAAACCAGACGAACTCAAATCGCCCGGCGTCGTCGAGAACAAGCCTGAGACAGACGTAACCCTCCCGGCAACGTCTAAAGTCTCCTCCAACGACCCAGCAAACGAAGAAGACGATCAGCTAACCCCCAAGGCTGTAGCCACAGGCGACCGCACAACTCTCGAACCTCAGACGCCCCTCATGAAGGGCACCTCCACCAACGCCAACCTCACTACCCCCTCCCCACCACGCATCCCCTCCAAGGCGAAAGGGAAGGGGAAAGAGGTCCCACAAACCCTTGACTTCCCACATACCCTGCTCCTAGCCCAACCGAGCAGCAACGAAAACCCTGCGCTCAAAAGGAAATTCGAAGATACACCGACTAAGTACAAACCCCCAGTGAGGACAGCCGAATTCCAAACTCCTAAACGCCAACCCTATGCAAACGAGGAACCGGTGGCCTACGCTGGGAACACCGTTGACGCCTTTGACCACCCCAGCACAAGGGGCCCTGTGTACTCGGACGACCCCGAACCGGGAGTGCTCCCAGAGCCTGCGTACTTCATGGAAACCCCTCCTTTCACTCGCTACCCCCAAGACGAGCCCCTGAAAAAGTTGGCTACTCTCTTGTCCAACAAGGACACTTTTAATGGTAACGATTTTGACCTGAGGAAAGAAGCAATGCGCTTACAAGAACTAGCGAAAGATGCGGGAACGAGGCTATATGCCCACAACATAAATAGCGACGACATGCTAGTTGACAACCTAACAGGCCCAGCGAACCCAGGGACTCAACAAAGTATCACGAACGCATCCACCGACGACCAAGAATCTGCCCTCGCACCGTCTCCTACCCCATTACCACGTCAAAGACGTCCGATCCTCCCTAGCCTATCCAGACCTCACTCATCACAGGGCATCCCAGTTAGACATCTCTTCACCAGAGAGTACCAATCACAGTATACACGATCGCTAGACACCCGCTCACCAGAAGGCTCAGTGATCTCGAACGAATACAACCAATACGCGTCCGAAGCATCGTATGACTCGGGGAATATATCACCTCTCCCTAGCGGAGAGTTCCCAGGGGTCTTCCAAGAAGACTTCGTGATGAGAGACGACTCCCCGGCCCCGCCCTACCAAGGTGAAGCAAACAGGGACCAGTCGCCCCGAGACCATGCCCATCACCCTGATCCTCAACCTCCCCAGGTCCCTGCAGGAACTGCCGGCAACAACGACCCCCTGCGCGTCTGGACACCAACAGACAAACAAGGCGAGGAAACTAACATCCGGAACATAACGATCACTGCCAAACCCCAGAGTGGCTGGCCAGAAATCTTCGTTAAATACCTACCCCTACATGACCTCGACGACAAATCTCTTGCCACAGTAGAAAGGGCCTCAGCCCCAGGAACGTGCTGGATAGCTATGATGAAGTGCAGCCAAGCCAAAATGGCTAAACTATCCACAATAGACGGCATCAAACGTACTCTAGCGGACCTCGTCACTCTCCAACCGGGACAAAGCATCGGAGTGTCCATCCTGAACACCAAAAGCGTCCCGTCATCGTATAACAGCAGATTCCCCCCTCCGCACTTCGCCCTCATCAATGGTCTCAACGCAGACCAGAAGGAATACCTCGTTAATAAATTCGCCGTCATACACAACGACGACATTAGCTTCCTCGTATACCCGATGGAAGTAAATGAAAACCGCTACATAGGACTCATTGCTGGCATGTACTACAAGAAGGAAGATATCGAGACGGTCACCAACCTAGTCAGGCAAACTACCCTAAGCCATGGCGAACTCGACACTATAATGGCTTCAGGTAACGCCAACCATACACATGCAGCCTTCAGACACCTCGTCAACAATATCACCGTGACCTTCACCAGCATAGGCGACGAAACGGATACGAACTACATACGCGGTTGGAACGTTTCTCTCCCGAGACACTCGATGAACAACGACACCATCAAAGAGTTCAACAAGGCAATGCGCCGCATCCAGTTCACGATCCTCGGATTCGGGGAAGGCACTTTCATGCCCAAAGAAACCACCCCGCTATGCGACGGATGCAAGAGCCTAGGCCACGAGTGGCAGGACTGCGCATACCCCAAAATCGTAGGTTGGCGTGGTCCAAAACCCTCCGCAAAAAAACCAGCGTCGACCAACTCCCAGAACCAGTACACCTGGATCGACGCAGACGACGACGAGTCTAGACCTATCCCAAACAGACCGTCGGGCAGCAACCACAGAGGTCGTGCCGCTCCCAGGAGGGGTGGTCACCAGAGAGGTCGCGGTAACGCCAGGGGCAACGGGAGGGGTAGCCGACGCTTCTAATCTATAACAACACCTACATACCCATACACACAACAGCCGCAGCACAAACTACAATACAGTAGACCTGTATTAACCTAACGCGAATCAAACAGGTTTTGACATGCGTAAACTAAAAACCGAAGTTCAAAAGTACGATTCTGCACCCAAGTAAGTACTACCCCACAAACTCCACCCTCCAAAATACGCAAACCCTTAAACCACTGGCCCATGGACAAGGGCTATACTTGGCGAAAGGTCAACCCAAGTATTACTAACGACCAAACCCGCGGACCCCGGGCAATGGGCCACCCTGGGCAGAGCCTAGTCAGCCACCCAGCTTCAACGACGACTACGCAACTCCAACTAACAGAACTAACTCACACAGGTAGCCAAATATCGGTAAACGGAAACCACTCATTAGTAGCTGGTGGAGTAAATGAGCCTGCCGTCACTCAGCCCCGACAAACCAGCTGCAATGAGGCCGGCGACGGAGCGCACCTCGACCCGAGAGGGCTCGAGCCAGGAAACAGCCCCTCACTAACAAATGAGGGACGGGTACACAGCCCCGCTGAGGATATAATAAATCCCACCTCCCCTCTAACCCAGGGGACGACACACAAAAAAAGAGGGAAGTCCCGAAAAGGAATCATACGCATAGGCAGCATAAACATAAAGGGAGGAGGAACCCAGGCGACCAGAGAGAAATGGTATCACATAAGCCAACTAATGAGAACGTACAAACTAGACGTGCTAGCTGTCCAGGAAACCCACCTCACGGAACAAATCCTAACCGAAATACAAGACCTATTTGAAAGACAGATATCCATCACAGCGTCAATAAACGAAGGCTCAACGAACGCAGCTGGGGTCGCCATAATCCTCAACAAAGCAACCACAAGATGGAAAGAATCGGAAACCACAACCCTAATTCCAGGGAGAGCTATGTCAACCACTATCCCCTGGGGAGAAGATAACCCTATCGTATGCACGTCCATATATGCACCTAACAACCCATCCGAAAATAAAATATTCTGGGAAACAATAAAAAACAGACAAACCAGAAACAGAGGCCACAAACCGAACATCCTGCTGGGAGACTTCAATATAGTGGAAGACGCTGCAGACAGAATGCCACCGCACATGGATAGCGCAGCAGCAAGGACCAGCCTATCAAACTATAAGAGGAAATTCGACATGATTGATGGATGGAGGGGCGAAAATCCAAATAAAATCGCCTTCACCTTCAGAACGGATGGCGGAAACATCCAGTCAAGACTAGACAGAATCTACACAAAAGCTGAACTCTTCCCGTACACGCTGAACTGGCAAATCCACCAAACGGGAGTGAGAACGGACCACAAAATGGTGACAATGGATATACTCAACCCGTGGACTCCACACATAGGAAGAGGCAGGTACGCCGTACCGACCAGACTCCTGGAAGAAGAAAGTCTACTCCAAAAATTAGAAGATATCGGGAACACTCACCTAGAGAAAATAGAAAACTGCTCAGGACAAAATAGATCGCCTACAATCAACCCACAGCACGAACACCAGAACTTCAAGAAGAAGCTCATAGAGACCATACGTCAATACTCTAGGAAAAAGACCTCAATCCTCCAAGATAACATCGATAAAATCAAGAAAGACCTTGAGTCGACATTAAACGACAAATCTTCCCCAATCGACGAAGACGAGAAGAGCAACCAAGCCGCAATACTAGACGAAAAGATAAAAGAATTAGAAATGCTGAAGTTTTCAAGGAACAGAGATAATAACGCAGCCAAGTATGCGCTGGAGGGGGAAACAATATCGAAATACTGGATCAACCTAAATAAGACACGGAACCCGAGGGATATACTGGTAGCAGTAAGGAACCCGACGAACAACACTCTAGAAAGGAGATCAGACAGGATGGCAGAAGTGGCAAGGAACTACCACGAAAACCTACAGAAGGACGGCATCCCAACCCCATCAGAAGAACTAAGAAACAAAACAAAGGAAACACTATCACTCCTAGAGCGTAAGCTAACCCAAGAACAAATAGGAAAACTCAACACAAATACGAAGTACGAAGATATAAACCAAGCAATATCGGAACTACCGGCTGGGAAAGCGGCGGGCCTAGACAGCATCCCCCTCGAATTATGGAAGACCCTCAGAGACAGATACTCGAAAAACGACGATCCTAAAAACAAACCCTTTGACGTGGCTAGAGCACTAGAGCTAGTATACAATGACATCGAAGTTTTCGGCACAGAACAAAACTCCACATTCGCAGAGGGCTGGATGTGCCCGATATACAAGAAAGGAGACAAAGCAGAAATAGGCAACTACAGACCGATAACGGTCCTGAACACGGACTACAAGATATATACGAAAATCCTATCCAGGAAGATAGAGGAGGCCGCCCCAGACCTAATACACAAAGACCAAGCGGGGTTCATGAAGGGACGCAAAATAACGGACCAAACAGAACTCGCAGCCCTCACGATAGAATGGTGCGAGGAAACAGGGACAGACGGCATGATAGTATGCCTCGACCAAGAAAAAGCATACGACAAGATCTCACATGACTTCCTGTGGGAAACACTCCGAAAAAATGGATTCCCAGAAAGTTTCATTAAAAAAATAAAGGACCTATACAAGGACGCCTATACGGTAGTGATAATAAACGGAGAAACAAGCACACCATACCTAGTAATCAGAGGCGTACGGCAAGGAGACCCCATGTCGTGCCTCCTTTTCAACCTCGCAATCGAATCATTAGCCCAATCACTAAGGAAGTCAGACCTAAGAGGCATCGAAATAAAAAAAGGAGAAGGAATCAGACTTATAACCACCCTATTCGCAGACGATACGACAGTCTACCTCGCAAAAAATGACTCCTTTAACAGCATGCAAAATATACTAGACCAATGGTGCATTGTATCAGGAGCGAGATTTAACGTACCCAAAAGCGTTATCATCCCAGTAGGCAGAACCAAATTCAGGAAAAGACTGATTAGAACCAGAAAGCCCCATAAAGATGCTGAAGAGATCCCAGCCGGAATCCACATAGCAGAAGAAGGAGAGCCAACGAGAATCCTGGGCGCTTTCGTGGGAAACAACATAGACAATGCAAATATCTGGTCCACGACACTGGAAAAAATACAGAAAGTCCTGACCTCCTGGGGGAAGAGCAACCCAACAATCAACGGAAAGAGACTCATCATTAACATGATGGTAGGAGGACTGACACAGTACAAGACCACAGTCCAAGGCATGCCAACAACCGTAGAAAAGGAAATTGAGACAATGATAAAAGACTTCATCTGGGGACCGGATATACGGGCACCCATAAATATGGAGACCATGTACCAACCCACCGAGAAGGGAGGAATAAAGTTACTCAACATTAAAGCAAGGAACGAAGCGATAGAATTGATGAAGCTACAAAGATATCTCAAACTAGATGAAGACAGACCACTATGGGCTTCCCTGGCAGACGACCTCATCCGGGAAAAACTAACGAAACATAGAGGCGAAGTCGATAAAAACATGTACACAAATACCTTCCTACAAACACTCAAAATTAACACAAGATCAAAAACAAACAAACTAAGCCCATCGATAATGAGAATGGCCAAAACAGCACGAAAACACAACGTACGATTATACCCGCTCCTGATAACCCCCAGACTTAGGAAAAAGATGCCGGCGTGGTACCACCTAGGCACAAACCGTAAAGCCAGAAGTAGACAAAATAAACCTGAAGCCAAATGCCTGCGCACAACACATAACGTCAAAACAGTCAGAGACCTCATCAAAGAAGCGAAAATGGAAACAGAAGGAGGACCGAACCACAGGAAAAGGAAAAACTGCGCATGCAACAGGTGCAAAGATCTACGCCGCAAAGGATGTAAAAATCCTAGAAAATGCAGCATTGAAGCAGCGGAGCAAATAAAAACGTTACACCCTTTCTGGAACCCGCTGACCAAGATGAAAGGAAAGAAGATACCCAGAGGAGAAAGAATTAACACAGAAAACCAGAAAACGTTTAACCCCGACATTACACTAAGAACAAACGTGGCAGATGGCTTCAGAGTTTTCTGCGACAACGAACAACAGCCACACATAAATGTAGAACCGCGAGTCACGAGGACTGCACATAGGAACGAAGAACAAATCACGGTATACACCGACGGTTCCTGCAAAGACAACGGACAAACCAAAGCGAAGGCAGGAGCGGGAGTGTGGTTTGGACAAGATGACCCCAGAAACAAAGCTATAAGAGTCCCAGAAACCCTAGAACAAACAAATAATGTAGGAGAGATACTGGCCATCCTCCAAGCATCACGTATAGCACCACCTGAAGCTAAGCTACTAATAAAGACCGACTCCAAATTAGCCATGGAAGCACTAACCACAAACCTCACCAAACAGGAGGAAAAAGGTTGGATAGGCGTAGAAAACAAAGAAATCCTGATGGCGACAATATCAGAGCTCCGTAGCCGGGAAGGGGTTACTATACTGGAAAAGGTCAAAAGCCACAGCGGAATTACTGGAAATGAAGAGGCGGACAGGCTAGCGAACGAGGGAGCCACGAAAGAATCCAGCGACCATATCGAACTAGTCCCAGACAAAACACTGATAAAACCCGGCGCCCAACTGTCAAAAGCGAGTCAAGCAATATTATACAAAGGAATTTTGGAAAGCAAACCACCCCCAGTCAGAAGAGGTACCAGGAACGTGCTGGACCAAATCAGGGACTCAGTGGAAAGACGAGTAGGAACGAGACCATCTGACGAAAAAATCTGGAAATCATTCCAGTCCAAAACCATATCGAGGAAAATAAGGGCCTTCCTATGGAAAAGTGCCCACAACGCAAACAGAGTAGGAGAGTACTGGGAAAACATCCCGGGCTATGAGGAAAGAGCGATGTGCCCAACATGCTATACGATAGAATCGCTCGAACACATCCTGTGCGAATGCACACAAGGACCACAAAAAACCGTATGGGAGCTAAACAAGAAACTATGGGAACGAACCAACCAGGAATGGATACACCCAGACCTAGGAACCCTGTTGAGTAACCAAATGGAAGAAATGGCAGACGATGCCACGACGACGGACACAGAGAGAGGACTCACAAGATTGAAAACGATAATTATCTCTGAATCGCTCTACCTGATATGGGTCCTCAGATGCGAATGGAAGATCGGCAGGGAGGCCGACCTGGAAAGGAAGCACACAGTAGCAGAGGTCTCAAATAAATGGAGGGCAATAATCCTCAAGAGGGCTAAAATGGATTTCCTTACATCAAACAAGGAACGATACGGGGCAAAGGCAAACGACCCGAGGATTACAGAGCGAACATGGAAACACATTACCCCGGAAGAAAGAAACGGTAAACCCGGATGGAGAGAGTTGAAGGAGGTTTTAGCGGGTATAGGCGTGTGATAACGTCGAGTCCCGCACCTAGTGCGTAAGAGCATTTCCCCCTGGTAGTACACCCCCCGGATAGCCCAACAAACAAATCAAAATAGCAAACTCGCGTAGAGGCGCGGCAGGAAACCCTTTGTGACCGGGCCGCACCTCGCTTGATGCCCCACCAAAAAAAAAAAAAAAAAAAAAGAAAGCAGAATAAATTCATCATGAT
>JABAJW010018106.1:0-11835 GCA_018855395.1 Arthromyces matolae
ACACTATCAACGTGCCTCGGACATTTTCGGAGGAGTATACATACCCATTTTGGGGTACCCACTGGTGTTCGGAGATGTATGGCAATCGTAAGTGGACTGCTCAAATTTCGCGAACGTTTCATCAAAATTGCATGATGCGGTTGTCGGCCGATGAGTGAGACCTCGAACACTGAATGTTTGTCTCGTTATATAGATATCTCCGTAAATTCACTAAATTCCGAATATTTTGTTCTGTTGGGCAAGTCAAAAAGCAAGCCGCTTAGTAATATAGCCCGCGTACAAAATCTGTCGGTTCGGCAGCGAACCGACAGGTTTTGTATGTAGGTTAGTAAGCAGTCTGGCTCCTGTTACTACTGTCCTTCATTTTTTCTGCGTGATCTTTCTGAGGGTGGTCATGCCCAACCAATATTTACCACTTCGTATGTTGGCCCAATCCAATGCCCCTTTACAATTTATACATATTACTATCTAGCACCTCTGGAGGAGCTCCGGCCATTGATCACCAACTTCTATATGCTTGGATTGACGGACAAGGCCATCGCGTCTTGTGTCATAGACCATTTTGACAAGACCAAATATCAAATAGGGTGAGGCTCATTCCTTGCATGTTGTAACTTATAGTTATCTGCCAAACCAGAGTCAAATCTGTTTATCGTTTGAGAGGCCAATGGAACTTGCACAAGGCACGAAAGCAGGACCATACTGATGAAGAGATCATTGCAAGTATCACCGAACTGCGCAAACTGTATCCCCGGAGAGGGGCAGAGACCATTCGACATCAACTGAGAATTGAGGGCAACCTTCGTATTCCGAGGTGTGTTGTTCTGACTTGTACTATCCAACCTTATTTTAATTATCAACAGAGAACGTATCCTTAAACTGTTGAATACCATTGAGCCTGAGGCTGTCCAACAACGTAAAGGCAAACGTTTCAAACGCAAGGTTTATTATAGTCCTGGCGTCAACGCAGTGTGGACTCAGGACCAGCATGACAAATGGGGTGCTCGATTTGGCTTATGGCTTCACAATGGTATAGATCCGTTTTCAGGATGCAATCTTTGGATAAAGGTGTGGTGGACAAATAGCAACCCACGTCTTATTGTGAAGTTCTATCTGGAAGCTGCTCGCTACATTAAAGGTAAGACTCCCATAATATATCAATTGCCTACATTGGCTCATTTGTTCGAAGGTGTTCCCATTCTCACACAGAGCGATCCGGGCACTGAAAACTTTGGAGTTGCCAATGTTCACACACTTATCCGTCATTCATTGGATCAAAGCCTGTCAGACACGCTTCAGCATGTTTTCAAACGCAAGCATCACAACGTCAAGAGTGAGGCTAACTGGTCCGTTTTTCGCTCAGACTTTGCACCTGGGTATGAGGACCACTTTCAGCATGGTGTGGACCAAGGATGGTACGACGTCAATGATCCGCTAGAAAAGTAAGATCCTTTTACTTTTATCAACCCTTCTAATAATTTGTACAGTTTAGTTTTTCGTTGGGTTGCTATTCCTTGGCTTCAAGTCAAATTAAATGAGTGGCTTTATTTGCGTAACACGACTTCACGTAGAGCCAACAAGCATAAGGCCCTTCCACACGGCATTCCAGTCATGATTAGAGACAAGCCTGAGAATTATGGTACAAAGGATTTCAAGGTGCGTATGGAAAATGTCTTTCCACCATTTCGTTCTAACCACCTTTCAGGTTGAAGTTGACAGCGCTCTTTTTGATCAGATGGAGGCTCAATACGCTCCACCCAATCATGAAGTGTTTTTGCTCACTCCACTTGCATTTGACCGGCGTGCAAAGCAACATTTTGAAGCAATGGGAAGGCCTGCCATATCTCATGATACATTTTGGGACATCTATCGCGACCTCCTTCATCGTTTTTTATTGGACAATAATGACAACTCTTTTAACCTTCCTGAAATCCTACAAGAGGTCGAGCGCACTCAACGTCAATCAGAAGAGGAAGAAAAAACTGTCGTCTTACTTCCTGGCTTGAAGAAAATGAGAGAGGGTCAAGCTCAGATGAACCTTACGGCCGGCACATCACAAGCTCCTGCACACACCCAGCATATCGCACTTCAGGCATATGATATAACATCAGACGAGGAAACAGAGGAAGAGGATGAAGATCAGGGTCACACAGTTCAATAGTCTGTATAGACACCGCTCTATAATAACAACAAAATTGTCCTCAATTCTTTACAATTCATCGTCATCTGAGTATCTGCGTATGACCTTCCATCCATTCCTTGTCTCCACCCAACTCTTGCCAGCATTGTCAGAATGCATGACCAAAGATCCACGTAAGCCTTTAAAATGGAGGTTGAAGTGAGTTATGACGCAAGAGGGAAATATCAAGATATGCAAAGGAGCAACGTCTAATACCAAGCGTGGCTCATAAAGACAGAGTTCTCCTCCTTCAAACTCGCCAAACGGAATGACAACACAAAGACGAAGATCCTTCATGTCGCGATGCCCATCTGTTGCAACGCAAAAGTTGACAACAAATCCTCCAAATGGATGAGCAGGGCTCATTGCGTTGTGCGGAAGATGCTCAACGTAGGCGCTTATCTCTTTGAATTCTTCTGGCAAAAAGTGGGCCATCTAAAACAAATGAGAACATATCTGCTGCCATGCATTCAATAATCCTACCTGGTCACGAACAAAAGTAAATAAATCCTGTAAAAACTCAGCCAGCAAATCATATTGCTCAAGCAACTTCTTGATTTCCTGGGACGTCCATGGACAGCGTTGGCCATGATGCCCTCGACGGCAATATTGACGACAGACATAAGCTGGATTGACGTTGACGGGGGCACCGTCTCCCTAAACAAAATGTCAGCAATTAGAATGCTAATGTGAATGAAGCAGACCTTTTCACAGTAGCGATTATAGTATGAAAAATGTAGTGCAAGAAAGGTGTACTTGAGCCGTGTCGAGTCGTCATCCAACAGCTCATTGGGAAAGACATTCTTGAGGAAGCTAATGAGCTTCTGGTTGTATTTTGCAAAGTTCCGAACAAAGTGAGTGATAAGCAATGCCAGTGGTTGGTCATTGCTATCGCGGATAAAGACAGTTTTTCTGCAAAAGACGTTAAAATTTTGACAAGATCCACAATGAATAACCTACTTATCATCACATAGACGCGTATCAAAATGAATGTATTCATCTCCTTTCTCGCTATCTTCAAGCTTAAACACTATCAGTACTGTATCAGTCAAATAGCAAATGAGGTGAATACCAGATCTCTGAATTCATCAACGGTTGTAGCTCTCCTAGCCTGACGTGCCGCTCCTCGTTGTTCAGCTGTCCACTTGCGCCGGTCTGCTTTAAGGCGTGGCAAAGGAGAGGGCAAGTTGGTGTATGATTTTTTCATATGGATTTCAGCTACATCAGAGCCGGTCATCACATTAGGGAGTGAGATGTTGGGAGGGGTTACACTTTCCCAACCCTTGTCTTCAAGAACGTTCCAAACAGAGCCCCGACCAGGCAAGGGAAAGAAGCTACAAATTTATCAGCTACGTGTAAAGCTTGAAACTAATGAGAACGACTCACTTGGTATTCAAATCCTTCAATACAATGTCCCTCTCATACATAGACAGAGATATCAAATCGACAATCATAACTTGCTTGTCGGCGGTGAGCGTTACAATCGGCAACGCAGGCAAAAAGGTTGACTTCATGCAGCGTATGAATGGCACAATGTAATTCTTCACCAAGGTACCGGCGTCGTCATCTGGCAAATCTATAAGAGATTTTCAGACATTGATGAAATCTAGAACGTACCTTGTGGTGCCAGCAGGGCAAAACCCATGCTATAAACATCGTCACTTGCTAAGTTATCTCTACGAGTGATGGAAACTCTCATTGTTGTGCATGCAAGGATAGGAAGAACATGAGGAGTTGCTATAAACACATCATTATAGGGCTTAGACACTCTGGATGACTTGTACGCACCTGCAGCCACCAAGTAGGCGATCCTATTTCCCCTGTTTTTTCTCTCCCATAAGACATTCTTAGAACAGCCAATTTCCTCTGCCAGCTCTTCGACACTGATTTTTCGCATCTTCTGAATACTGTTGGTCCTATCAGCATTGAAGGAAGCCCTGGCTTAAAGAAACGTACGAGTCAACTACTGAGAACAGCTGTAACTGAGCCACCATAAGCTCAAAATCAATTAACGCCTTCTCCACGGTGAGTGTATCGCAACGATTCATTAGTAACAACAGCATGTTAGCAATGGCTGAGTCACTTCCAATGTCTGTCTTGTCGGAAAGGATGGCGGCATTAGTGATGCGTCTGGGTTTCTTTGCCACTTGCTGCATGAAATTGCGAAGTAGGGAGACGTTAGAAGATGTCATTATAGTAGACAGTGAGGCGAGAGCAATCTGAGCCCTGTGAGTAATGGCAGGTGGAGTTCCGTTCATCAACCAAGCCAGTTTATCCTGGGCTTTGCGACTGGGCTTTAAGTTTTTCTTCTTCCTTGACTTTGTTGGTGATTCAACATGGGTAGAGTCCTCCATGGCAGCGACAGTAGATGAGCCGTTACTCTCGCCATCCATCAGGTTCTCCATGTCTTCCTCATGGTCATACTGGCCGACATTGTCTATATCGTTAGGATCGTTGTTGAGGACGTCATCCATAGCACTGTCTGCAGCTCTAGCAATAGATCTTTCACCCGTGGATTGCAATGAACGATCTCCATTACGATGACAATCTGGCGTCCATAGATATGCAGGGTTACCTCCTCCAGCCCTGCCCCCATTGTCCCCACCCGCACCTCCATCTACTCTAACTGTGACCTTGCGACGTTTGTTGAGATGCCTTTTCGAAGAACGCGTATTAGAAGTTCTTTTGTCAGTGGACTGTTGTTTGCGCTTTTTGCTGACGGTTTGTGTGAGGAAATTGTCGTCATCAACCTGAGAATTGAAGAAGGCATCGATATCGTCTTCAACTTCAACAGTGGATGTCAGCTGATTTATATCTGGATCCAACTCCATGTCTATTTGGGGAGATGCAGGATGGAGTGAAGAAGATGCGGGCGACGGTGATTCAAACCCCAACTCATCATCAACAGGCATGTCTAGCAGTGGAGATGATGGAGGCAAAGGTGATGTTGGAGGTGTTGAAGGGCTACACGGTAAAAACAAGGGGATGGTGGATGATACATGATTGTGAACAAGAGGTGAGGAGGGGGGTGGTGTGGGCATACAAGCTAATCCATGAAGAATACGCGCACGAGATGGAGTCTTATCAAAAGACATTGTCTGAATGCGTGAGAAGGATGATGGACTTGAAAGAATCAGTGGTGTAGAAGTTGGGACGGTGGCTGTTGCCTCGGACAATGTGGAGGGTGTAGAGGTTGGAAACCTCGACAACGTGGACGTCATCGACGGTTCCAAGGGCGTAGACATTGCTGATGCCTCAGACAATGTGGAGGGTGTAGAGGTTGGAAACCTCGACAACGTGGACGTCATTGACGGTTCCAAGGGCGTAGACATTGCTAATGTCAACGACGTAGAATGCGTAGGCATTGAGCTATGCAACAACGTTGACGATTTGGTTAAAGGCATGGACATTGTTGATTTTGGTACGGTTGAGTTCAACATTGGTGTGGAGGGAGGTAGCCTTGACGACACTGACAATGAGCTTAACAATGGTATTGTTGACAATGAGATTGGTGTTGGCATCGGCATGGATGTTGTTGTTGGGAGCATTGATGATTCCAATGAGATGGATCTCGTGGACGTCGTTAATGAGTGGGATAACGTCTGGCTCGTAGACATTGAGGGGGGTCCTTGACAGAGTTGATTGGGATGACGTTGAGCACATAGACATTGGGCTGGTTGTTGTTGTGGGGTTGTTGTTGTTGATGTGGACGTTAGAATGGCTGACGTTGGGATAGTTGTTGATGTGCAGAGTGCAGCCGACGTTGACAATGGTCTAGTTGATGTTGTCGACGGTGTTTGTGAGTCAATGTCTAAACATTGTCAAGGTCAGCAATGCCTAGAAGATACAAATGTTACTCACCATGCGTTTCGTGGGGGGTAATGATGCGTAGAGGATCCAACATTCCCGGACCCAAACGTTCCACGCGCAAGGCTACAGCCAATTGAATCAGTGGAGGGGGGGGAAACTCGCCATGGCTGTGGACCGTTCGAAAGAAGTTGTCAAGAACGTCGTCAAGCGCGGCCACCCAGTGATCAGGGATAGTGAGAGGCATAGCAAGATGTTGTAGAAAATAGCCTGTAAAATCACAATATTAGTCACCGTCAACTGTACAACGAGACAGGGATTTTGTACATGTACAAAATCCCTGTCAACTAACGTGACTTACAGGCACGTTAGGAAATAGGGTTTGTTGAATGCAAGTGACCTTGTTGACGCAAAAAAAGAGACGCGTCGTGTGCGTGTTTGTGTTTGAATGAGTTCAACAAAGTCACATGTGCGCTCACTTTGTTAACCACAACAGTCACCCGTCCAAGCTCTGCAATGAAATCATAGGTAAATATCTCAATGATATTGATAATGATCTTACCATTGAACGTTGAACGTTGAACGTTGAAGAACACAAGGTCAACTTAGTCTTGTCCGTGTGACTAGTAGTGAGCGCCATACCGTACCAGTCCAAACATTACCCTCACTTTTCATGCTTACTGTTAGAGCAATCTTCTCCTCAACATGACTTCAAACCCTTGAAAACCACAAATTTACTATATTCTGTAAGTCAATGAGACAGTTATCTTGATTTTGATAATGCTTACCATTGAATACAGTGTCAGTATGCAATACAATGCAACCACAAGCACAACCATCGACCTCCACAAACGTGACATCAACGCCGTTGAACATGAACTCCATGCCCAGGACCTGAGTTGAGAAGCTCACGCCAACCGACGATGTCGCAACGGGGGCCACAACAGATGGATGCAACGACGTCAAACACAACCGTTACACCCACAACAACCCAACAACCTCCAACGCAACCCCCATGCCCACGCTAACCGACGACGTCACGATGGGGGCCACAACAGATGGATGCAAAGCTGCTGCAGCTAGATCCCTTTCTTGCTCCGCTCCTCCACCGTTCTCACTGCAGGTGTAAGCGGTGGCGGAGCTCTACACTCAGGACCTCGACTACTTCCACTAGCCCATCGACGACCTCGCTATTGCCAGAGCTGGGCATTGTGGAGAGGGTGAAAATGAGTAAGTTTCTTCATACTTCATACGACCTTCAAAAACGTAAGTCTTCCTTTGTTTTGATATCAGAAAACAAATTGACTGACCTTGTTCTTCCACTTCCACCAGTCATTGACCACGCCGCTACATTGACGACCTTAACAACGCCCACGTTGTGAACACGATCTCGAACACGGCCTCTGTGAGGAAGACATCGACACCTCGATGAGTGGGAGAAGTGGATTGAAGTGTTGGACAGAGAGAAGGAAATGGAAAGCCACAACGGTGATGACTTCCAAAACGTAAGTATTCATACACAAGTTGAACTCAGTGGCTCACTTTGCTTTAAGCGGTCAGCTCCATGAAAACTTTTGACTACACGACACCCATCACCTCGTTAACCGCTGCAACGATCATGACTTCAAGACGCGCCACGACGGATAATTTTTGAACCCGGCTACGGATTGTAAACACCTGGAACACAACCCAACGACCTCGAAGACAACCTCCACGCCTTGAACGCGACCCCCACACCCACCCCAACCTCAAAAACGACTCGACAACCTCAAATACCACCCAATAACCTTGAACACAATCCCGACACATAACCCAACGACCTCAAACACAATCCCCATGCCCACCCCAACCTCTAACACGACCCAACGACCTCAAACACAGTTTTCACGCATGACTCCCACACCCGCACCCGCACCCACCAGCAACCTCTGTAAGTCAATGAGATAGTGATCTTGATTTTGATAATGCTTACCATTGGACATGAGCAACGACTTTGCCCAACAACCTCAAACACAACCTGACGACTTTCCTCTCATGCCCACAACACCTCAACAACCTCAAACCTGACCCTCACACCTCCAATAACCCACCTCAAACGCAAACCCCACGTCAACCCCAACCCGATGACCTTAAACACGACTTCAAACATGACCCCTGTGCCTCAAATACAACCCAACGACACGCAATCTTGAACACGACCCTCAAACTCCTGACGCCCACATAGACACAACCTGCAACCTTGAACACGATCCCCACCCCTCAAATACGACCCAATGACACGATTTTAAACACGACCCTCGAACACCTCAGGCCAACAACAACCCAACAACCTTAAACGCAACCCCACACACAAGCCGACGACCTTACAATGAGCAACCACCACCTCAAGACCTACCTGCAGTTCAACCTACGCTTCGACGTACAATTTTCAAAGAACGGCCACCTGAAGCTTGTGAGTTCAGAATTGAGTTTTTTGGGTTGATATTGTTACTGACCGACAACTTATCCCCACATTAGGATGAGCACATTGGAGACAAGACGCACACTAGCAGTAGCTTATAAGTGTTTATATGTCAATATATGTTATTGGTTTATTTATGACAAAGTCCATTGTCCGAGAGCTCATCTATCGTTGGGTGGAATCGATATTTGTGGGACAACTAGTGCCTGGCATTATGATCTGAGGCATTTCCTGCTCCGTGCTTTCTGTGCTGAGTTTAGGAAGGAAAAGACGTGTTGTGGTGGGAGTTGGAGTGTCCTTGATAAACGCCTTGAGCCCATAGTGCTTGCAAAATTGGTTGCACCGATGCTTTTCCTCGAGCATGGAAAAATTAAGATTTCCGCCAGAAAAGATAGGCACTGTCCCCACAAGATCCCTAGCAGTGATTAGGCTCAGTATCTGCTGAGGAAATTATGGAGATAATGTTGCGTACGGAGATGTGATTATTTGAGGATCAGTTAAGGCAAGCTCTCCTCCTGTAATGCTGTAGATTTAGCAAAGAAAGATGACTAGAACATAGGCACAGACCTTGATAATCAGAGACAAAAACATTGCCACCTGTTAGTTCATGCTGAACGTGTTGACTGAAGCACAAGAAAAGGGAGCGATAAGTTCTCCCTGGATCGTTGAACTCCCTAGGAAGAACAGAGTCGTTGTTAAGATATTTGACCCATGTCTTGCCTCCGCTTTCTTGAACTGTGTCTATCTGTTCCTCGACAAGGAATACTTGCTTGGGTTCCGCCTCAGAGATAGCAATGCCAGCAGAGACAAAATGCATCTGTGGAATGGGGAAAGGGGGTGCGCCAAGCTCAATGTCTTTCTCTGCTAGAAATGCAAAGACAAGGTTCATAAGGGCGGAACCCCAGAGAAGGCAGTTGAGCTCAACGGCTAGACTATCAAGCTGTGAAGGGCCAGATACAATCTTATTGACCTTGTCGATGGGGTCCAGAATATGAGCTTGTTTAACACAGACCTCATGGGAAGAGCGTCCAAAAAGAGGTGTGGAGGATGTGCCACTCCATGCAGTCTTGAATGTCCCAGAGAGGGGTTTACCGGCACCGTAGGACAGAGAAATATGCTGAGATGGGAAGGTAAGGATGTCCAGCTTAATCTTCGATGTGCCATTCTTTATGAGGTCATGAATGGTGTAGGAAGGAGGACAGTAGATTCGACAATCAAGAGTACGTGACTTGACTGTAAATTAGATGAGTAAAGTTGTGTATGATAGAGGTGAATTAAAACTAACGGATGGTCCTGGTCTCCTTGAATGTGAGCCCTGACTGAGCAGCAATAGCTGCTTGAAGCTGCGCTACGTCAATACGCACAGAGGCAGGGATGCTAGTAGCAGACGATTTATATTGGCTAGCAGTTAAACCAGATGTCGTGCGAAATGGGTCAGCAAGAGATTTCTTGATATTGGGAACGTTGTTGCTGAGACTCTGGTTGACGGCCATGCTATCATTGTTCTGACTAGGAGGAGGAGAAAGAGGAGGAACGTCTTGAGTCTCTTTCGATGTTATCTAAATGACAATCAGAAGATCAGTGAGTAAATTAACTTGAAGTGGATTATTACCTTGGGACGACTAGAGGGTATCTTGGGTTTTTTTGGACTAGGAGGATTCTTTCGCTTCTTGACGTTGAGGACCTCTTCCATAAGAGAATCCAATTTGGTGTTCTGATAATTCCGCTGAGTGGTTTATAGACATCAAATAGGAAATGGTGACTGACTGGGGGTGGCATTTTAGCGGCCTCAAGTTCATCCTGGTGATTCAAGATAGTCTGGAAGGTTTCATCAGAGATGACAAGATGAAGTGCCAATGCCTTGGAGGTATGCACAAAAACTTTGCGTGAACTCTTGGTCTTGAAATACGGCGCGGAAATAGCGTCGATATCGATAGGATTAGGGACTCCAAGAAAAGGAGGAGGAGGAGAGATCTCTACACCTAAACCTGACGCAGACGCCTTGCGCAAAATGCAGTCCTCAATAGATAAGTTAAAGCCTGGACACCATTTAATGAATTGAGGAAGAATTAGAGAAAAGGCAAGTTGTTTCAGCTCTTGAGCTCCGATATGAACAGGAACGTCTTCCATTGCCTCTTTAATGGTCTGAATGGGATGTCATGATACTAGTCCAATAACACAGTCACAGTCACGTACATGAATTTGCTTGGGGCTCTTTCTGTTAGGTATCAAGTAGACTAGAGTGACAAGGATAGGAATGACTTCTGCGCCAGCACTGCCGGCAACGGATGCCTTCTTCCTGAAGTGAGCCTTTAATGCTTCAAAGTGTTGATGAGCCTCGGTGTATCCAGGTTTAACAGGCAAAAGAGGCGCCTGATCATGTGGAGATATATAGATGCCATGTGGATTGCTCATAAGTGAGCTGACAACGTTAGGCCCTAAGAGTGCCCTCTGGGCAGCTGCCTGACTAGGAAGAGGAGGTGGGGGCATTCCTATGGCTTTGACGACATGATTATCTAGTTGAGATGTTTGAAAAATGATCGTTTTATATGCAGGAGAATTCACCTCCACGCTGAGCAGCATTGACAAGCTGACGGACGTCAGATTGCTGGGCTTGAATGGTCAATGTGGCTTGTACTGGTTCTGTTGATAATATTATGATGTCTGCTGTAAGAAAAGGAAAACTTCAAAAAACATACCTGCCGTCTGGGCATTCCTTTGACTTTTTTGCCGATAGTAATCAAGACATCTAGGACATACCCACATCCCAGGACGGACAGATTTCCTGCTTTCAATCCATTGAAGATCGCCAGCGTCGGTCTTGGCTTTGCAGCTGTCTCGCTGGCAGGTAGGAGGCTTATCAGCAGTAATCGTGACTTGGAAAGGGGTCTCCATGGTGGAAAAGGAGGAGAAACACAGCAGCGTTAGGAGCCAGGTCGGTTGAATAATCCCCCAGATTTGATGTCAATCAGAAATAAAATAAAAGGCACCAACACTGAAATTCACTGAAGACTACATATACAGAGCTATAGAGTCGCCTTTGTAGAGGAGCAGAATGCATAGTTGTGTGATGGGAGTTGAAAAGGACTGGTTTTAAAAAAGTTTCAGCATGACGCTTAGACAGCGCTTTGACCCTATTCGACACTTCAAATGATTAACGTTTGGTGGACTTATCATACATGATTATTGAGCTTCGGGTTTAACGGCAACTTCAATAGGTACATGGGGTCCTCAATCAATATGGCTGACACATTGACACCGGCATCACGGTGTAACCGTTTGATTTGAGCAGTCCACTTACGATTGCCATAGAGATGGAAAACCCACCAAGATCACTTTAAGCGTCCCTGTGTCGTTCCTCGACCTTAAACTTGCCATCTGGGGATCC
>JABAJW010018107.1:0-11782 GCA_018855395.1 Arthromyces matolae
GGCGCCTACAACTAACTATACATACGATGACCCTGCGATGACCTCCCCATTGCAAGAAGAACGAAAACATCGGTGATGGATTTGGAAATAATTCAAATGCGACCCTTTGATTTTTTGATCAAGGTCTTCTACATATACCCAACCAACTTGACTTGTACTCTTTCCTCGTCCACCTCCTTGTTGACGCAGCCTTTCGCCTTGCCTCTCCCTGTCCTTTCCCTTTCCCTTTCCCTTTCCCTTTCCGCTTCCTCTCCTTTCTTCTCCTTCGCGTCTACTCTTACCGTAACGATGTCGGACGCAGCTACTCTCGGAATCGCAGCGAACCTCAATCTCAAGTGAGTCCACGAGACAATGTTCAAATGGCATAACATTTCTAAGTACCTTTGTTCTGTTTGTAGTATGGGGACCCTTCTCGTCGCAGTCGTCGTGAGCGCGGTACTTCTAGGACTTTCCCTATGGCAAACCGTCTTTTACTATTCCAGTACGCACGCGACCTCGCCTTGCTTCTTTTTTCTGAGCCTTCTCTCACTTTCTTGAAGACTATTCAAAAGACGGGTTGCATTTGAAGACTCTAGTGAGCTCTTCTTCCTGGGACCGAACGGAGAGAGGAGAGAGAGAATCTGACGATTATCCCAGGTTGCAGTGACAGTCCTTCTCGACACCCTTCATTTATGTTTCATATCTCACACTGGTATGGTCGACTCATCAGTTTCACTGCACCCATTCTTCTAATCGTCTTTGCCTCACCAGTGTATCATTATCTAATTACATATCGCGGGTGAGGGACCTCTCTGCATCCTAGCATCCCAACCCTTCTAACGTTTTGATCCTTGCGTGGTGTAGGAATATTGAGGCTATCAATAGAATGGTCTGGTCCATCCTTGTAAGTCTCATGATCACACGTATCTCCGTCGACGGCTCACGACGTTTCCCCAGGCAGAGGTACAAGTCACCGTACGTCGTTCAAGTTCCGAACCCTCCTCCCCTCCTTCCTCCATCTCTCCACCAAGTTCCAACGCCTCTAGATCTAACGAATATCCCAAATTCCATAGACCATCCTCGCTGCATTGGTACAAAGCTTCTACGTCTCTCGACTTTGGACTTGTGAGAAACCTCTTTCCTCCTACTCGGACCCTGATATAACGCTTCTCTCCTCTCCCTCAAGTGAGCAGGAAAAATGTACTCCTCACTGGCATCGTCGTCGTTATGGTTCTTGGAAATATAGGTAAGTCTTCTTTCTACATCTTTCGGGAAACGTGTAATTAAGTGGCTGACCTCTGACTTTTCAAGGTCTCGGAACATGCACGTCGTTTCTTTGTCTGTCACCACCCACGAACGATAAAGTTCTCATTCACTTGAAACTTCATTCTTTTCTAGGTTTCGTCGTTCTATCTTTCCGTCTCGTGACCTTTGCGGACTTGGAGAAGATTGCGGTATGGATTCCCAAATCTCTATCATACCACCCAGCTGATCCACCCGTTTAGAGCGTTACGATGAGCATAGACGTGCTTGGCGCTGCGACGGACATTTATATCGCTGCGACTCTTTGTTACTTGTTAGCCCGCTCCAGGACCGGATTCAAGAAGTGCGTATTGGGTATACTATGACCGTACCCTTCAGATGATTATTCATTCTGATTCGTCAAATAGGTCGGATGATATGATTAAAACATTGGTTCGATTTCACTGCTTTCTTTTGATTACCTTCTTCGTAGCTGATGAGGGGCTGTAACGCAGATGTTGTTCGTTGTGAATACTGGAGTGTACGTTCCCTCGTTCTCCCCCCATAATGAAATTGAGACTCATACCCGTCCACGTTATCCAGCCTCACTAGGTACTTCGAACGCGAAAGAACTATAATCCAACGATTCATTGACTTCTCGGTCTAGCGTTTGCGCAGTTGCGACTGTCATTTGCGTACGCTCCTCCCTCATGTCCACATTAATCCTCACTCACCTCACTCCCCTTTCCAGTTAATCGCTTCCCCATATTCCCTCGTCTTTGCGGCATTCTACTTCTGCATAGGCCGTCGTAAGTCCCCTTCTCCTCCCCCTCCTACATCTACCAACAACCAACACACAGTATACACCAACTCCTTCCTCGCATCTCTCAACGCCAGACGTACCATCTCCGGCAAAGCCGTCAAACAAGATACTTCCCATCTCCTCATCTCAATCCCTACGAACGTTCTCGGACCGGAAACTTCGAACGGCGGAGGACACACTAGTACTAGTACTACTACCAGCCCGGCGGCCGATAACTTCAAGGAGAACAGGAATTCAACTTTGGTGCCTTTTAAACGAAGGACACGGTGTGGGTCTACGTTTAAGGTTAATGTCAATGTGAGCGTTGAGACGATGAGAGGGACGACGACGACGGGGGCAGAGACGGCGACTAGTACTAACCGGGATTATGATGATGCGGATCTCGATTCGGAATTTGGTCAAGGGAGGGAAAGCTTAAGGGGTGGTGGTGGCAATGTCGAGGTCTAGCCGGCCGTGAGGAATTTTGACGACGGATGTCAGCGCTAAGTATCAGCTCAGGTTTGTGTTGTTCCCCCTTTTTTTGATGTTTTTTTTTTCCCTTCTTCTTTTTCGTCCCTGGGTGTGGTGACCCGTCTATACATAGGCCGAAGCGGTCTTCTCTTCGCGGTTCAACTTCCCCGTCGTCATTTGAAATTTCAAAGGCTGATGAACCCCTTCCTTTCCCATTCAGGTGCACATAGAAATCGCTTTGTCGGGTAACGCTTCAAGCTCAAGTGTTTATGCCGTGTTTTGGGAACCTTCAAGGGAATCTTGTTATATTATATTCTGTATAGTTTCGTTAATTCAGTTTAAACGATCCGAATGGGTTCCAACTACCTATTCCACTGCGCTTTCCAAAAAAACCTCGTATTTATTTTGTCATCGATGGCTGTCTCGGAGGTTAAATCGCGGGTCATCGATGTCGGTGTCTCGGTATGCAGGAGTTTATATATCGGGGCTTTTGAGTCTCCTGAATGCCAGCCGCTGGTTCTAATTAGAACGGACGGAGGTGGATGACGAGAGACAAGAGGGGAGCTATTCGGGTTTAGCCGCCCAACGTCATTTCACGTGAAATGATGCCATCAATTCATCCATCATTGGCGCCAATGTTTTTTTTTCTCTCTTCACACCTCCAGGTCGATGGCATTTCTTCTCAGTTTTCGACCTGGAATTTGTTTTTAGATCCTGAAATGTCCTTTGGACGATGTTTTGGCCAATTTGACGTGGAAAAACTCCTTTTTTGTCCCCAACTGCGATGACATAAGAAACCTCGATCATCCTCATCGACGTCATTTCCGTCTGGTGGATGGTATATAAAGCTCTAGTCTAAGAAATTTCCTTGTTATTCTTCTCTTCTCCACATGCGTCGATCTCCCACAACAATCGTATTAGGCGTCCTCGCCGTTTCTCTCAACGTCGCCCAGGCTCAGAACAATGGCGCCAACGTGATCAGTGCGCTACAAAACGCGGGCCTCGACAAGCTGGCTTCAGCGTTACAAACGGCGAATGGGTCTCAGCAGGGTCAGGGCCTTCTCAATCAGTTGTCGAACCAAGGCAATTTCACCGTTTTCGCACCCGACGATCAAGCTTGTGAGTTGTCGTGTTGATTTTCATTAGGCGAGGTTGGCTGACCATCGTCGTTCGTCGTTTTCGACAGTCAACAACCCAAACGTCTCTTCCATCTCCAACAACTCTACCGCACTCGCCAATGTCCTCGCCTATCACGTTCTTCCAGGATCGTTCGTCAACAATACAGTCAATTCTTCGGCTCTGGATGCTGGCGTCCTTCCAAACGTTACCTTGGGACATACGTTCTTGACGAATAGCTCAGAGGTTCAGTTGGAAGGGAATAAGAGTCAGGTATTGGCTTGGACGAGGAACAGCTCCGATGGACAAATTTATTTCTTGAACCAAAAGTGCGTTTTCGTTCGTTTAACGCCCATTCGTGGTTTTAAGCTAATCCTTCAATTCGTTCATAGCCCTCCAGTTCATGTCGTCAACACCACCACCATCTCAGCCAACGGCACCAACATCCTCGTCGCCACCATCGACGGCGTACTCCAACCACCATCAAACACCACTACCGTCCTCGAACAAAACAACCTCACCTCTCTCGCCACCCTCCTCAACATGGTCAACGTCCCCGCTTCGAACGGAAGTAACGTCACCGCTGCTGGACTTCTCGATTCGAACACGACTAGGGGTTATACCCTATTCGCACCTGATAACGATGCGCTATCGAAGGCGAATTCGAGTTTGGCTAGTTTGGCTAATAACCAGACGGCGTTGCAGGCTTTGTTGGGCAATCATGTACGTTTTTCTGTCCTGCCTCTCTTTTTCCTCCTTCGTTGACGCTCTTTCGTATATAGTACATCAACGGCACCTCACTCTACTCTCCCCAAATCACCTACCTCAACTCCACCGAGCCCTCCTCCCTCGTTTCCCTAATCTCCCTCTTCTCCGCCTCCTCCTACGCTTCCTTCGCCTCCTCCTCCAACCAATTCATCTCAGCCGCAGGTGAACCTCTCAGCTTCAGCACCAACTCTTCTGGAACGTTCGTAACAAGCGGGAATGGAGCGAGCGCAAAGATTGTGAAGACGGATTTGTTGGCTGAGAATGGTGTTATTCATGTTGTGGATGGGGTATTGGCGAATACTCAGAGTGATCCTCAGAAGGCTTCTTCTGCGTGAGTACCGTTTCTTACCTTTGCCTTCTTCATATTTCCTGACGATGTTCCCACCTCCTCTTCAGTTACGCATCGGCTACCTCTGCAGCTGCGCAGACCTCGACGCAGACTGGACCTATTGGACCTCCTACGGGCACGACCACTGGGTCTAATAATACGACGAAGGATAATCATACGAATGCGGCTCTGAAAGCGACCACGGGACAGGATTATTTGAGGTTGGTTTTGGTCGTGGTGGGAGTGTTTGCGGGGAGTGCGATCTTCGTTGGGGTTTAGAGGGATAAGGACGAGTACCAGTACTTTTTCTCTCGCCTTGAACTCTGAATGGAAAGAAGTGGACGACCGAACAGAATAGATAGATAGATGATTATTGTGGACATTATTATTATAATTATTATGCCTTTCGCTACTTTTTACTTGATAACTAGGCTCGTTACCGCCTGCCCACTTTTTTTGAGTGGGCAGGCTGGTGGACTTCGAAGGTTTCTGAGGGGGCGAACTGCTGTGAATTGACCGTGTATAGAATGCCTAGGAAATGTTGGTTGATTCAGGGGTTGTACGAGGATCACAGCACCAGAAGAGCATATGCAGACCAGTTTCAGAGGTAATAGACACACTTTGCGCAAACGAGGCGAAACTGAAATTCTCGACGACGGAAAACATATGATTAAGTGATCGGCTACATCCGCATCTATCAAAACTCGAACTCCGCTGACGCCCTTTGCACGCCCTGCTACAAACCTTCGGAATCCACCAGACTACTTGATGAGAAGAATCCGCCAGACTACTTGATAACTATAAGATGAGAAGATTACCGACAGAGTTACTCAGTCTATTTCGACCTGAGGCGTGCACGACAAATGTACGTTCGTTGGAGGATGTTTTGACATTATTATAATTTATTATTGAATGTTTAAACCAGAATCAGACTACAATGTCGTAGAATACTTGCATTATGATCTGCGTTGGCGATGCGTAAAATACGGAGAACGATCCAAGTCCGGCATATATACTATGAGTCGATCACTCTAACAGAGTAAAATGATAAATCTACTCTTCTTAGTTATCTCTCAGAGGGTAACTCAACCATGTAAATTCTCTATTTACTACTATATTCGTCAAATATGCAAAAAATAGCTATAGGTTGATCTACAAAGGCCTTTGAGCTGCTTTTGATACACCGGGGACCATCTAGTCCGACCAAAACTATTCAACCATCAGACTGTTCAACCCCTTCCAGTCCTTCAGACGAGCAACATAGTATTCCTGATTCCCCACTACAGCTCCTTTCCATTCACTGACGATTTTGTATACCTTCTCCAACTCCGACCGTATTGTTCTTTGTTGTTTCAGGGACAAGTGCCCCGTGTGGAACACAACCTTCGCCAAGTTCGAGGTCCGGACAGAACCAGAACCGGTGGGCGGGGACATTTCCCGTTCGATTTCCCCTAATAACACCTTCACCTCCTCTGGCGTTTTATACTCCGCGGGGGTAACGGCTGTAGATATCCCCTTGGTGTCCGCAGCATTCTCGCAGGCTTCAATAGCTTTGATTATATCTGCCTGATCGGTCAATGGCCATTCCAAGATCGTGAACTTGGCGGTTTTGATTATTTGACGGATGCTGTCGATTAAACTCGGGCTTTGGGTATTCGGCCAAGATAGTCCTGAGATTTTACTTTGAAGCGTCTGGAGGAGTAGGAGTAGTTTATGTTTGCCTTCATCGGTCGCTGGTGAACGATTGGTGTAGATTCGTACACCTTGAACTATCAAGTTGGCAATATCTTCGGTCACATCTCGCGGCTGAAGTTGAGAGACTGAGAATATCTTTCTTAGGAAATGGAATGTAAGAAGGTTTACAAAAGGGCTTACATGTAGGTGAATCTGTCGTGACAAGATCATCTTTGCCTCTCGCGAGGGCAACATCGGATGAAGGAAGGGGACTTGCAGAAACAAGCAACAACGCCAATGAGATGATGGAGGCGGAAATAAGAATACGTGGACGGATGATGATCATTGTTTGCTGAAGTTGGTAAGGCTTAGAGGATGGGAGGGAGTTGAATGTGCAGAAGAAACTGGCACCTGTAGCTGTGGGGGTGTTTCTGACCAGCAGAATGAGGAAAGGAATCACGAATCATCTGTAACTTAAGTAGGAAATGAAATCAGACCACATTTCTGGGGATATCACGCACCATGGGGGCTACCTCCACTACTGTCTACGAGATACTGTCACCATGTGGCCATCAAGGAGTCAGTCAAGACTGATCAGCGGAAACGTGTATTTAAGGTTGATGGTTGTATTACACTTGTATAACGTAGGGGGGAACTTGTGAGGTGATAAAAGAACTAGGCGAAATGGACCGTACGAGTGGCTATCAAGGGGCAACTCAAGACTCATCAGCGGAAACAGGCGGAGACGCGAACGCTACTCTCTGAAAAAGGACATTTTCAATTACTTATCTCTGATCAAGAGTAGGATTAAATTCGACACACGGAGACCCAGTTGCTATCTGTACGAATATCCCATATAGATAATTCTGGGGATAGGTTTGATGCACTGCAGAGATTTGGCAGAGACCCGATCGCTCACTGCTCAGATACGGGAATTATATAAATATCCTCTTATCAGGAGAGGGTAGAATAGGGAAGTTAGACGTTACATCTATAGTTTTGGGGATATTACATCGCGTAGGGATCCCTTGATACGGAGCCGAGGTCAGCCTCCAGATCGTTTGCGTTGAAATGGGGCTATTCAATATCGACAGGAACAGGTTATGTTGCACGCGAGGCGCGCACGACGAATTTACGTTGTCGCAGAGGTTGAGTAGGACTATTTACATTCTTCTTTCGGATCCCGATGTTGATGCACTGGAGACAGGTACAAGTTCAATGAACCCTTTCCACTTCGTCAGTTCCAACTCTGCCCTCTTCTTCGAGGTCACCTTCCTTCCAACGAGTGACCTTGACCTATATCCACTCTCCAAATGCTTATGGTTCTTATGGTTCTTTGATCACTGGTCGGACATGACATCAGGTAAAGCAATAGGTAATTATTTAGACAAGAATATATCGACATCATCATACAGAGTATGTGGACTATTCTTTACTATATATATCGCTCTACACCTTTCCAGTTGATTCTTATTGGCTCGTGTCTTTCACCAAACTGTTGAGCATCGCCCACCTCGTTAATTGCTTGCGCTCAGCGTCTTTCTTGTTGTCCTCGACCCACCGACTGACCCTGTCGCTTATTTTGGTGTACGCAGCCTCCAATTCTACCTTCATCCTTCTTTGTGTCTCCAGAGGGATATACGAGATGTAGTCAACCACTCCCTTCAACTGAAAGGTTACCCTGGAGTCGGTGGTTTCCATTTCTCGTATTGACTCCCTCATATACTTCGTCCGGGCGCTGTTTATCTCAAATACGGGCCCTCTATCTAAGCTTTTGGCGAGCGCAGCAGCCTCACAGGCTTCGATCCCCTTGATTGCATCTTCCCTCTTCGATTTGAGGGCCGAGACAATGAACTTGCTTTCGGAAAGTACCCGAAAAATGGCCGAGTTCAATGCCCAATTCCCATCCTCTAGCGTCCGAATCAATTCTGCAACCTGGTTTATCGTTGTCACCATGTCTCCTTCGGGAAGGGACGGATCGTTAATCTTCCGTCTCAATTCCTGAAGACGCGTGTCCACTGTTTCATGCCCCGCTGTTGGTTCATTATGACGGCCACCCACCGGGATGACCGGGGACGAGAGGTCGTCTGGGCGAGCAGAGTTTCTGGGTGCAGATGATGGCACTTGAAGTTGAGTTCCTTCAATATCATGAATTCAACCCAAGATTGGCAAAGGAACTCACATGTATCGCTCGGGTCTTTCACCAAACTGTTGAGCATCGCCCACCTCGTTAATTGCTTGCGCTCAGCGTCTTTCTTATCGCCCTCGACCCACCGATCGACCCTGTCGCTTATTTTGATGTACGCGGCCTCCAGTTCTACCTTCATCCTTCTTTGTGTCTCCACAGGCATATACGAGATGTAGTCAACCACGTGCTTCAACTGAAAGGCTACCCTGAAGTCGGTGGTTTCCATTTCTCGTATCAAATACCTCATATACCCCGTCTGTGTGTTGTTTATCACAAATGCGGGCCCTCTAGTTAAGTGTTTGGCGAGTTCAGCAGCCTCACAGGCTTCGATGCCCTTGATTCCATCTTCCCTCTTCGATTTGAGGGCCGAGACAATGAACTTGCTTTCTGAAATTACCTGAAAAACGGCCGAGTTCAATGCCCGATTCCCATCCTCTAGCGTCCGAATCAATTCTGCAACCTGGTTTATCGTCGTCACCATGTCTCCTTCGGGAAGGGACGGATCGTTAATCTTCCGTCTCAATTCCTGAAGACGCGTGTCCACTGTTTCATGCCCCGCTGTTGGTTCATTATGACGGCCACCCACCGGGATGACCGGGGACGAGAGGTCGTCTGGGCGAGCAGAGTTTCTGGGTGCAGATGATGGCACTTGAAGTTGAGTCCCTTCAATATCATGACTTCAACCAGGATTGGCAAAGGAACTCACATGTATATGGATCTCTTATTACGAGAGAATTGATGTCCGCTCCGGACAGGGCATCGAATGAAGGAATGGGAGTTGCGGAAACGAGCAACAACACCAACGAGATGAGCGAGGCGGAAATAAGGATACGTGGACGGATGATGATCATTGTGTGCTGAAGTTGGTAAGTTGGAGGATGGAGGAGAACGATGATGTATGGTAGAGTGCTAGCTGTGGGATTGTTTCTGACCAGCAGAATGAGGAAATGAATCATTGCATCACCTCAAGTTAAGTATGAGATAGAATGAGTCCAGTTCCAGGGATATCTTGGGGATATATCATGTACCCTAGTAGCCATCAACGCCGAGACAGGCGGAAACGCGAAGTTCGAACGCTACTCTCCCTCAAAATCTGATCAAGAGGAGATTGAGTTTGATGCACTTCAGAGACCCGATCGCTCAGATACGTTCACAACAATGGAAATATATAAATGACCTCTTATCAGGAGAGGGCAGAATAGGGAGGCTAGAGTAACTTACATCGATAGTTTTGGGGATATCACATCACGTAGAAATCCCTTGATACGGAGCCGATGTCAGCCTCCAGATCTCTTGCCTGGGAATTTCCACACGTTGTGGATGGATCCCCAACACTTGTATAACATAGGAGGGAACTTGTGAGGTGATAAAAGAACTAGACAAAATGGACCGTACTAGTGACTATCAAGGGACCACTCAAGACTCATCAGCGGAAATAAGCTGAAACGGATGCGTACTCTCTTAAAATGGACTTCTTCAATGATACATCTGATCAATAGTAGGATTGAATTCGACGCAGGGATAACTGAAGAAGAGGCCCTATTGCTCCAGATACATTGATGATGTATATCCCATATACATCCCATGGAGATACTCAAGTGGGTGGAGAAGGTAGAAGTTAGAAGTCGCATCTACATTTTTGGGGATATCACAGATATCACGCACCCTAAGCGTACCTCGATACTAGGCCGCAGTCGACCTCCTGAGGGAAATGAATAAGATCGGTTGTCAAAGTATCGAGATACATGCAGTATGGTGTCATCAGGATCTGAGGAGAAGGAGTACATGTTTCATACGGAATCATACCCGCGAAAGCTGAGGAGGAACGAGGTAGAGTCCAGGTTGATATACCTCAGTAGATCCTTCCTGGCCGTCCTAGACTAGAATAAAGCCATTAAAGGAGGTAGAACATGTGCGTGGAGTGAATGTGCGAGCGATCTCGAAGGAAAACGGTCTTCGTGAAGGGAGACAGATAGTGCATCGCCACAGAATTCTGACGTGGCATCAAGTACGGCTATCAAACCGTTCAACCGGTTCAACGGCACCGGTACCACAGTGACCACACTCTATCGCCTCAAATCTCCTACCTCAACTTCTCGAATCCTTCGTTTCCTTGATCTCCCTATTTCCCACCTCCTTCCTCCAACCGGTTCACCAGCGGCTGATTCTCAAGACAAATTTGTTATCGAGTACCAAGAACAATCATCTCCACCAAATCTCCACGGGGATCGGAAGGCGAACGAATATAATTATTTGATGTCGGTTTTGGTGGTGGTGGGTGTGGTATCAAAGTGAGCAAACAAATAGAATAGATGGATTACCACCATGTGCATCATGCCTTTCACGCAGACGAATCATTTCTAATTTGATTCTGATTTGCTGGAGTCTTTGGAAAGACTGTAGTCTGTTGAGCGTCTTGAATCTTCCACTTCTCTAGTGCCTCCTGCACTCAGGTGCTAACGGCTTTCCTATGATCATGTTCCCACCCAGTGAACGTCGTGTTGGTTTCATTGTACAAGTACACGGAGACCATGGTGGTCGTTGCGTTGAACTCGACCTGCAAGCTACTGCAACGTTCTTCCTTTCGTTCAAAGAGTGCAAAAGGAGTGCATACTTGATATCAGCAACTTGGCACACTATTTTATTTCCCTAGGGGACGACCTGGGAACGAGTTCTTCGAAGACTCATAGCAGAAACTGATACAAGTAAAACCAAGTCAATTATTTTCCCAACAATATGCTCCAAAATCCGAAAGGTAAGCCGGTCTCGTCGGGTCTGCGATTGTGAAAGACGTGCCACATCCGTAGTTTGTCGATGTCACACTTAGTTGTATGCCCAAACTTTCACCGACGTCTCTTTTGATGATTTCTTTAAGGTAAGGTTTGAGTTTCGGCTTGTCCATGTGAGGATAACCTTCATCTTGTGATATTTCGGTGATACATAATATCAATTTTGATAGAGAGGATTGCTTGGAACCAAAGGGATTTGTCATCCAACGTAGAAGGTGGGTGTAAGCAGTTAAGACCAGGCCATACTGGGGTTCTGATATATCACTTGCTTACAATTGTAAATAAAAAGTGATATATCAAGGCCTACAAGTAGTAGGCACTTTTGATATATCATATTCTCCCAATAGGTTCCGAGATCTGTAAGATCGAGGTATTCCCGTTGAACTGAGCCTACCGTGGGAAAATTCCACAGTTTCATTAGCCAG
>JABAJW010018110.1:0-11661 GCA_018855395.1 Arthromyces matolae
TTACCTTCAATATCCCCCTTTGCGTCCTCCTTCCATGTTACAGACTCTGGCCACCCAGGTATCCACTTAGCTCGAACGTGTGCTGCTACGCCTTGCAATTGCTCGTGCAACTCCTGAGCGACATTGATACTACTACTGTGAACCCCAACAACTAAAGAAGAAGTGTGTTGTTCCAGTGCTTGTACACCAATTCTAGCTGACCTCGTGTTTGCCACGTATCCTTGGACGTTGGGAATGTCCATTATCGATTTGAGCTCCGTCTTCACCATCTCGTGCGAAAGGGTTAACTCCTGTGCAAATTGAGCATTCCAATTTTGCAACCGTTCTTCCCAAAGTTGGATGGCGTGTATGGCGGTTGTCTGTTGCGGGCTGGGTTTCGAATCTGGACCTAACGGCCACTCTAGAACGACCTTTCGTTTGTAGGGGTTCCGGAACCAAATGAGGAATTTGGCAACCTGCTTTCTAATAACGGGATCGTTGATTTTTCCGAGATTTGAGGCCAGTTGCTCAGCTGCGGCCGCAGAAGTTTTGATGTTGGACGGGTCGACAGGCATGTCGAGATATTTTACCAACTCGGCGCTCAAGCCCTGGAAGGCGACGTGAGAATCTGTAGATATCAATAATGCGAATAAGATGTAAATCAAAAAGAGAAAGTTGAACATACCATTATCCGCCATACGTACCTCTAATTTCGAAGAGGCGCGTGGAGCTTCATGAACGTTCTGTGCTTCTAGAGCACAAGAAAAATCAGGATCGAATAGTATGAATGCAATAAAACGACCGCACCAATATACGAGGTGGTCTCCAAAGTATCGCCAACCTGTATAGCAGGTAGCAGGCCGGCTGATTCCGAGATCTATTTATAGATCTTGGTCTGTACTGTTCGTTCTGAAGTGTACCGTGGGATTTTGTAACGCTTTTTTGCCCCCCTCGTGACGCTTTCACACGTGTTTTTTTATCATGTTTTGACTTTCATTCTGACGAGGGGCAAAAAAGTGTTACAAAATTCCCACGGTACAGCTGAACGAACAGTACATTCCCCTTGTTAGTACCTCTACTTTTACAGTGTCAGCTCCCTAACAATAATGTACTTAATAGACATATTGCCGCCTCAAATTCACATACACGACAAGTTGTAAGAGAGATTCTGAGATGTAGGTTGAGTACACCACCTATAAATTATAACTCTGTGCCTCTACGGCACTACCTGAGGTCTCTTTAGATGGTGTAATATGCAAGAGAAAATGGGTGAATGATGAAGGGATGAGTAGAAAGAGGGAAAGATCCTTGCTAGAAAACGTGGACAACTTGTCCGCCTGCAGGAGTATCAATAGACCTATTGCGGTGCTGGTGCTGTGGAGCGCAAGTGGCGCGACAACTGCTGTGCCTATGACTCGGTCTTAACATAATATGTAACCTTTGGAATGAAGATCCGTCAAAATGGTTTAATGCTTTTACAGACATAGGGAACGGACTTTGCCACTGCGTACGGCAGACCACCTGGTTCACGGGACCATCCCAAAGGGATACTGCAACCTTGGTGCCGGCAAGGCGTCTCATGCGGCTATCTAGCTCAAATTAATCCTGTGGCATTTACTTAGGGCTGGTTTTGTTCGCGCAAGAGGTTAGTTATGTAAGATGATGAGATCATAATCGATCTCGGAACCTGCCGTGCTCGCAACGGCCCACTGGTCGAAAGTGTCAAAGTTGAGAAGGAAAGGGATCATTTCAACATACCAGCGGCGTCTCGCATCGACAGGAAATCAGATGGAAGATCGGACTCGAGAATACGTGGCAGTAGATGGGGGAGAGTAGGAATTGGGGTGGCAGTTGTGACGAAGGTTGACAAGAAATACGCGGAGAGTATGCCATGGGTTAGAAGCATCGCAGTATGGTTTGAAATTTGAGAGGCTGGGGCGAATTTTTTGGTGGGGAATTATTGACAAGCCTGGGTAACCCGTGGGTACAAATTCCCCAACCCGTACCCATACCCGCAAAATACCCGTACCCATTAATTGGGTATGGGTTTCTCACGGGTTCGCTGGGTATGGGTACGGGTAGGAACCCACAATGGGTAAGTACAGCCCAGGTCAGGAAATAATATCATTTTATATGTAGAAAATAAATTATCATTAGTTCCTATCATATATACCAGGCTATACTATGAGAAACGATTCTTTGACCACACAGGAGGGGATTGCCTGACCATATAATTTTTTGAGCCTCCGTTTTGTGCTTCATTATTTTGTATGATATTTGTACAAGGGGGTGTCGGATTTAAACTCCGACACAGTAGGCTTGTTAGTTAGTTCCCCAGTTGAGCTCGAGATAGAAATTTCGACCCATCATATAACCCCTATTTTTTTCAAAGATTCGGAGAGGTAAATCAAATATACTCGTTTTCCGACTCATTCAGATACATATTTTGAGCTTAAATGATACTGGTATGTGAAATATGGCTTTGTGTGAGGTTGGTGTGGGATCAAATCAGGGTTCCAAATTTGGACAATCTCCTGTTCTGAGTCGAACAAATTTTTACGCATTGTCCTTACGCATTGTCTTCACCCAAACATACCATTTCACAATGGCATCGAGTTCATCGCTGTCTTCTGCAACGGGTCCTGTGAGTACTCGTATAATCAGTACATACCACTACTAATAATTGCTATAGCCGGTTGGTGTTCTTGACCCCGAGGGATACGCTATATGTCCCGACTGTGGTACCAAAATAAACTGCGGCAAAGTTGGTCTGGCCAACTTGGAAAACAGGCATCGAAGAACTAAAACATGCCGTGAAGCTGCTCAAAAACGTGATCGAGACATGAAGCAGCGTAAAAATGGATCACTTCTTACCTTCCTACAAAAACGGCCCACTCCAGTCCCAACAACTGTCATGCCTGCTCAGTTAATTACAAGCGCAAGCCTTGGGTCCTGCGGGACTAGAAATTTGATAGAGAACCAGGATCCACAGAGTCAAAACTCACTTGAACCAGAAGCTTCTATTGTTCGTGACCTCCGCGAGCTTATTGCCCAACTGCCTACCACAGTTCCCGAAGCATCGTCGAGCGATGAAATAGCTATATTTGGGAGCGATCCAAAGAGCTTTGACGATCCTCAGAAATTATCAGAAGATCTATGGGAGACGATGATGAATCCTACCTTGAAGAGTGTGTTTGGATGGGGAGAGGAAAAAGACCTTCGCACAGTCATCCGGCGCGGCCAATCGGGGATGGACGGCTTTCTTGCATTTGTCAAGTACTTTGTTGACGTTCGACGTGTTCCCGCATCGCTTGTTGAGGGGAAGTTGAGCCGTTTAATTGAGACACTAAAAGTATTGTGAGTTATGCGTCATTTACTTGTCCTACCCTAACTCACCGTATTACAAAGAACTTGCTCGGAAACTCTTATCCCCAACCTCACGTCTATGACCCCACATCAGGAAAAATCAACTGATCTATACAGACCTACGTAGGCTTAATAGATCCCCAGCTCGGGTAGACAAGTCCCCTTTTACATAGCTCCGGGTAGGGCGCACTCAAGCTACGGTAGCTCGTGATAGGCTGCTATAGGTGACTCTGATTCTTCATATTAGGACCTGCAGACTGGGTTTTTGGCCGTCAAAATATTACCGCACACTCATTTCTACCTTGTTACACTTAACGACTGCTCAAGGGGTGTGATATTTTGCGGAATTTCATACGGTTTGTAAATTTCTTAGAATGTTTTGTCTCAGGTTCGAACTCACGATCTCACGAAATCTTAGAAGGAAAAGTAATTAACTTAGACCACTTAGCTATAACTACCATAACAGATAATACAACTTCACTTTACATATCACCAGCTCATGATCAGGTCCCGAGAACTCAGATGTCGTCTTCCCGGAGTCCTCCCTAGCTCAATTATATTTAATATAGGTTGCAACTAGACAGTATATTAATTTCTGTTCAAACCTAAGGACCCTGCATGTCTATTACATTTTATAACAGGTGCTTGAATCTTTTTATAGCACCACTATGTAAATAACAGCAGATCTACTACAAACTACCAAAGGCTACACATATGAGAGCAAGCCTACTGATAGTTATGTAGCTTGACACTGAATCTATCAGGTGCTATCAAGATATGTATAAGATCTATTGATGTCTACTGGGGTTCATGCAACAGCTATCAACCCTACAGAGATCTATAAACACTACATACCTTAAGCAAACACTACTACTATCTATCAATTAAGGCTACCTGCTATGATGTTATTCTGTTTTTCCTGATGCAATACCAGGTCAGACAAAATATTCCACAACTGTACTTCCCAGTGCCGTCGAAATAGTTGTGATGCCCACTTCTCCACCTACGGCTATCCAGACTCCAATGGTCGAGATCATCGACGTTGATGCAGTGGCGGCTCCTGTAGCAAACGACATGTGTCACGGATATATCTTTCCAGTACCAGATGGTTGTACTCCACATTCCTTATATCCCTTTGCCCTTCACGACCACCTATCGCTACCCTGGGATTATTCAATTGTTGGACATGTTTTGACCCTCCGAGCCCGTTCGTGTGAAGTTCCCAACAGCATAGAAAACATATGTCTGCCATGTCGAAATCTAGAGAATAACTCAGTGGTGCTCGGCATTGTAAAACGAATGAACGAAGGAGTACGAGAGAGCACCAATTATATGTATCATGGTTTTGGAACGCTTACAGCACTGGTGGGACGACGAAACAATCAGATTCGATACCTGCAACTTCATGGCTTGAATCAAGCTCGTAGACTTTTGGTGCAAACCGAGGCGCTATCCGACTATAAACGATTCACCCTCGCTATCGCAAGTGGTCGCTACGAACATGTTGACCGTCTTGTCCGTATTGCTCTTCAACAAAAACGGGGCATCCGAGGGATCATAACCATGTATGAGGCGGCAGCTACGGGTGTATATCAACCGCGAAGCTATACGGAGAGAGATGACATGCGAGCACTGCTCCTAGGCAATCGGATAGCTCAGATAGCCCATCGCGCATTGAATCTTCCTGGACTCACCACCATACGTCGTCGCTCTATTATGCCCCATATCATTCCATCATCACAGAAGCCAACTGTAGACGAAATCCAGAAGAACACGGTTGCCACGTTTGAGAGTATCCAAGAGTTCCTTGATGGTCAACAGGTCGTTCATCAAGTCCTAATGTTCGATGAGATTGCGACTGAAAAAAGAGTGCGTTGGGATCACCAAACAAATATGTTTTTGGGCATCTGTCGGGAACATGGGTCTAAAACTTCCTTGGAATTCATTAGCGAGCATGATATGGAGGAGTTATTCTGCTGTATTGACAGTGGGGAAGTTCATGAAGCTGCGGAGGTGAGAGTACGAGTTCAGATTATAAAATTGATGATTTTGACTTGACGTGGGAACAGGCAACAATCGGAGCGCTTGGCCTCTTGACAGATAATCACCGTTTATATCCTGCTCGTCCCATTCTCATCTCCGGTGACTGTAAAAAGGAGACAGGCCGTGAACATGCCCAAGTGCTGCAGACGGTTCTTGATGCTGTCAATTTGACCAAGCCTTCAACTCACCTCCGAATTGTTTCTATTGCGTCTGATGGGGAGACGCGACGTGGTACATCATTTGTTCAACTCACATTTAAAAAGGAGTTATCTCCATCTTCAAAGATCTATCCGCTTGTTTCCTGCCTTCCGCTCATGAATTTCCATGTTGGAGATGACGATATGACTGCAGATAAGGATTGGAAGCATATATTCAAACGATTTCGAAACCTGCTTCTTCGCACTCGTGGAATTGTCATTATGGGTATCAGAATTACACCATCTATCATACGCCTTCACCTCCAGGAAGCTGGATGTACTGCTGTTCACCTTAATGCTGTCTTCAATCCGGAGGATAGCCAAGATGTTAAACTTGCCTTCGATTTACTCAAGGATATATGGAATCTTCCACCTGCTTCTGAATCTCGCACTCCCACATTCCAAGCTTCACGAGACGCCCTCAGACTCCTTGGTAGATTGCTTCATCACATGGTTTTTCCCTATATTTGTGTCGACTTCAGCCTCTCCGAGCAAGTAGAGCATTTAAGTGGTGCTATTCATCTAGCACTCGCGCTCTATCACACCTCCCAGAAACAATTCATTCCTACGCTTCTTTACCTTGACCTCGCCATTATGGTCAAGAACGTCATCTTTTGTATCGCAAAAGCCAAGGTTGATAGTCCGGATTCGTCGTTTTGGATTATGCTACTTGGAACGGACCGCTTGGAGGAACTGTTTGGTGTTCTTCGAACCATGGTTGGTACTGATGCCAATCTCGACATATTACAACTTGGCGATCGCATTACGGGTACGATTGAGGTATTAAATATCCTTGCCAAGTATCCTGAGTGGGACCGCGCCCCGCGGCGTTTGAAGCTACCTCCACTCACTCGTGATTCTTCCAAGCTTCCTGATACCACCGACCACATCAAACCAGGATCGTGGAGAGGTGACGTTCGGGTGAAGAACATCTCGTTACAAACATCCTGGAAACGCGGTCGACGCCTAATCGAATCTGAGCACCCTCAGATAGCTTTGGTTCTGAAGGAGATCGATAATCTACCTGGTGCCAACATTCTTGCACCTATGGGGAAGCTCCTTGTCAATACACCCCTTGACGACGATGACATTGATGAAAGTTTCGATATTACAGAGGTCTCACCACTGCATAACGAGGATTCAAGCTCCAATCCAGCCGAGGATGCACGTCTGGACATAGAAGACTCTATTGCAGATCAGTCTAATTTATCCCCCAAAACATTCAACGGCTTCGTAACAATAAACGGTAAACAGATCCCGAAGTCCCGTGCTCTGTCATTGCGAAGCACATACAACAAGAAGGCTAGCTCAACTGATCGCCTAAAACGTGTACAAGAAATAGAGCGTTACTCGCAAACGCCGTCTATTGAAAACACTCTTGGAAATTCTCTATTTGGCGCAACGTGTCTCATGGTTCAAGATCCTATCGCAACACTTCTTGTCTGTGAGGGACGGGCTTGGCTTTGCATTGGCGAAGTCAATAACATCCTTCATGATTCGAAATCGGTTGAATCAATTCCCCTCGAAATTCTCTATGAAGGAACTGTGTCCATATCATTTCAACTCCTTGGCTTACGAGCTGCGACCTCTGACGATGACCCTACTCTTCAGTATGACTGGAGATCCTTCCGTTCATCAACTGAGAAGACGTGCACAATTCCAGGGCGCTTGATAGAACCTATAGATGTCGACACAAACCTGTCAATTGCCCGTCAATCGTTTTATTCCTTCAAGAGCTCGAATCTTGTCGCAAAGTCAGCCATACTCTTTGAACGGTTGAAGACAGAGATCAAGAAACTTGCAGTCATAAAGCGTACAAAATATTTCCCATACCGCGAAGCTTCCGGTGAGTCGCCTAGTTCAGCAAATAAAACCATAAAATTAATAGAATGTACATATTACACAGGGAAAGCATGTTTCCTATGCAGTACCACCCTTGAAGTCGAAGATATTGCTTCAGGAATAGCAGACATCTGCTCACTCTGTTCTCCAGAGTATCCATTGGATCGGATGCAGCCCCAGCGAATTTTTGCACATATTGGCGCTCATATTCTCTATGATAAGACTGTAAACCGCGAGGAGGAACCGTGTGGTCTATGTCTTCGCCCTTCGCTGATTTGCAAGATATATCTTAAGAAAGGTAAAGGGTCAAAGGGTGGCCTCAAAATTGACAAACTGCGATCTACCTGTCAGATGAAAGATCTCAAATTTCTCTACACAGTCGCCGCAACGTCTAAGGAGTCGTCACCCTGCTCCAACGTTCCGATTATATGCCCGCTTTGTCCCAAGGCTGCCGCAAGTGTTTTCAAATATAACTGGAAGGCTCACTATGCAAATCACCACCCACACGCCACTTACACCAACTACGCATCGTTTGGACGCCTTTCAAAGTCTGAAACTGATGAAATGAAGAAAGTCTGGAAGGATCGACGCAAAATCCCCACTAAACGCGTCCTCAAAAAGAAGAGTCTTCCCCCACTTGAAGTTTCGACAGCTCACAGCTCAGGAGGGGTGTTAGAGTGCGTATCATGATTTTATTGAAGTGATTGCTTATGTATATGATGATTCAAATGTAGTATAACATCGATGGCTGCGACCGACGAGCCTGACAATAGAGGTGAGGTTAGCAAGGCCTACATTGAGGGGGAGAGCAGTGAAGACGAACCCTCTTGGGATTCCGATAATAGAGATGGGATCGAAGAAGATGAGGACCACGAAAATTGGTACGCCAGCGAGGGAGATGTTGATGTAGAAGGTGTGGATGGAGGGATCAGTAGTGACGAGGAAGAAGACGATAAGGGAATGAGTGACGATGGTCCTAAAGATCCCAGCAATGAAACTGTGAGTCTGCTGGTCTGAACGTCTTAATGAATAGTAACTCACTCAAATAGCACATAATCGCGCTCGATGTCCAGGAGGAACCTACCACATTAATTGAACTGCAAGATGAACCCGGCCCCCTCATTCCAAGTGCTTCGGACTCCAATCCCAATGTTCACGAAGATCCTGAGGATCCGCCGGTAAATGGGCGTCTAAGGAGGAAACGAAAGGCACAAGAAGTGATTGAGGAGGGATTTCAGCAGTGTTTGTGCGGCGAGAGTGCCGTTTCGTCTGAAGATGTGATAATTTGCAAGAATCGGGGCTGCGAAACGCGTGTGGTGAGTATCTTAAGCTTTGATTAATAATTTGTGCTTACATTGAGCGATTACATCGACAGTTCCATAGAGAATGCATTGATCAAGACTTTGTACCGCGTAACTGGACATGCGAGGCATGCTCAGCATCGTCGAAGAGAGGACGTCGATGAGTGATGTGAAGAGACTTGTCGAGAAATTGTTTGCCGAGTTGGAATTTCCTTATATAGAAACGTGCCTGATTACATAGTTAGTTAGTTCCCTGGCTGGGCTCGAGTTGAAAGATTCGACCCTACACTCCAATCTCAGTTGCCGACACCCCCTTGTATTTGTAGATCAGATTAAATTGCCCTAATTACTTCTTATACTTATTGATGAGAATAGACGGGCTCAGATCAAAGGAACTGTATATGTATACGTGAAAAGCAGTGACAAGGCCACGGGTACGGGTTTGGGTATGGGTTACATTTGGGTTCCACAAGCTCGACCCGTACCCATACCCACGCGGGTATGGGTACAAAACCCGCGTGGGTAACCCGTACCCGTGCTATTCCCTAATTATTGTTCTGGCCGGCAGAATGTGGAACGCCTGGGTCGTATGCCGAGGGCTTTTGTATTACCTTGAACCGAACCCAGCGAGAGTCGTCCAGGGCTACACTGTCAAGAGATGCGACTTGATCTAACCCAAATCTACGATTTAGCGAACGTGCGTGTTTCGAAACTTCAACGATAAGTATTGAAATATTGACCAATTATAGGACGCATCTAATGTCCACAGATCGTATCGAAAGATTACGATATGCTGTGTTTTCAGAAGAAAAAAAAAATCCATCAACAATAGATCGTGGTCGTGAATGACGATGTGATCGGTGGCTGTGCATACTCGACTTCAACTCTTGACGCAACTTTCCTCACCTTTTCAACGATGACGGTCATCGGTCTGCAGCTCCCGTATTCAATCTTATCTATTTAACTTTCACGGAGTCCCCAATGAGAAGCCTTGGGGCGTCTACAAGGCTCGTTAAGGCGCTGTCAGCTTGTCAGCTCTGTAACAAGTCCTAATTCCGCAGCGTATTGAATGTGGTGTGTCCGTTTCTTCCCTTTTCCTTCCTACGACCCAACCATTACCAAATTTTAATTGATTTGAAGGGTCAGAGCGAAACTTAATGATACTCAAGGAGCGTTATCAACTCAGCCTAGCGACTCATCTAACGGGTCCCTCCTCTACACAATGCGCCATGAAATGTGCCATCCGACCTATAACATCCACGCGGAACTGCCTCTATAATGCAACAAGACTCTACAGTATGCGATTTCCGATGAGCCAAAGGTAAACGAGGTGAGTTCCCTTCCGCTATTGAACGTTGAAACCCGGACAAGGAATATCAACCCTCATCAGGATTCAGCGTTTCAACGCCATCGCTCCGCTTTCCTTCTTTTTTGGTACAATATTCACACCAAATCTGAGTGAGATAAGGCACAATTCCCATCATCATACCGTCTAACCCATCCATCTCTAATTGCATTCAGTTCACCTGAATGTTATACCAGAATTCACATAAAACCACGACAACTGCCCCAGCTTTTTCCACATTCTGCTGGCAAGAACATTTCCCCATCATCCAAAGAATTTCAAACAACTTTCTGCGCTGGCGCAGTATCGCTCTTTACAATGATCGTTACCCGTTACATGCTCTCTGCCTGCTTCTTCTCGGCGTTCGCTGTGACCGCAACACCGATCCACACCCCTACTCAACGGCTCCCACGTGTTCTTCCAGGCCTTCCATCGGATTCCCTCTCAGTGCGAGACACACCTGGTATGTTGAACTAATAATTCCCAACCTGAGTCGTTCATTAATATTCCCATACAGTTTCTGCTACTCTTCCATCTGCTATACAAGTCCGTGATGCTTCGGAGGACCACCCGCTGCATACTCGTATGGTCGTCTTCTCATCTTTATTCTATTTGATCCTGACTTCTCTTGTGCTCCAGCTACATGGGACAATTTGATCATACCAGTGGAAGCACGTATCACTGGAGAAATAGAAAGACGCACGGGAGACTCAGGTATGTTTAATGAGCTTCTCTTCTATTGTCGGAGATGTTCCAACCGCCCATACAGTCCCGAATACGAAGCATCCATCCGGAGCAATCAAGTCTGGTATGTTTCCCCCATGGTCTATTTTCTTGGTCATGAGTTTTGAGCTCTAGTGCAGGAAGGGGGGAGGTATATGACCTGAACTTCTTCCAGAACTTATTCACCAAGATGGAACCTCAAAAAGGCAACCCGGAAGAATGTTCAGAGATAATGTTGCAAATTGCTTAGGCCCTTGGAAAGATAGAGCCCCAAGCTGTTTCTAAGGTTATTGATTGGCTTTCTGCCAATCACGGGCACTACAAGAAGATTGTCAGCGGTTGGTCCTCAGCTTCAGAATGGGTCCCCAGCCGGGAACAGAAGACCGCCACGGACAGCATCCGACGTTGGGAAGATTTCTTAGCGAAGAGTGACACCCAAAAGCACTGGGATTACACAAATTTTAGGAATCTGGCCGAGGGCCTTCTAAAAAAAGCGATGGAGGTCACTGAAACCGATTTCCATCCCAAGACGGGTTACGCTCCGCAGATTCTGCTCAACCTTTCTTATTCGGTGTTAGACATGAAGATCGGGGATGCTCGGGATTTGTACGAAAATTTGCTAACAGCAGCATTCCATTTAGAGACCAAATGGATACTGAGTGTGAGCCTGGATAGCAAGGATGGAGAGGATATAGCAAAAAACCTCCGGACATTGAAAAGATATAGCATGGTATTTGGTACTCGTCCCCACTCCGTAGTTCCTTCGTAGACATACCAACTATACCTCGATCATCTTTATTTATCCATCCTGTAGACACACAACAATGCAGCTGTAATTTTGGGGGCCTTTCGAACTTGACTGCAT
>JABAJW010018111.1:0-11647 GCA_018855395.1 Arthromyces matolae
ACGATCCGTCCTCAAGATCCCCCACCAGCACCGACATCCAAAGTCGAACCTCCAAAACCACCAATGTCATCTTGGTTTGGTCTAAAAGCCAGTAAATTATTCCCAAAACCCCTCTTCCAGCCCCAAATCGACAACAACAACAGCAACAGCAACAACCTTTCCGAATCCTCCTTGGAGCCCACCTCCGAACTCCCTTCGAACTCGGAACCGCTTTCAAGCAAACCATCCGCCAAAAGGTCCGCCAAAACAGAAAAGCTTAGGGAACAACGAGAACAAAGAAAGGCGGAGGAGATGAGACAACGGGAGATGGCTAGAGCTGTTATGCAGAAAAGGGCTGAGATACTTGTTGGTGGGTTTTCGGGTAGTACGGGGATGACGCCGAGAGCCATTTGATTTTGTTTTTTTGGTTATGGTCTTACGACACTATTTCTGACGACGAAGAAAATAAGAATAATGCTAAATTGTTTGACGCAAAACGCAAACGCCAAATGCTGGCCAAATGGATCTAGGATCTCTGTCATAATCGGGTGAGATGAGATACCAACTCGGCTCAGTTGGATCATAAGAGCCTGTTCAGCAAGAGATTCGATATCGAATCTCCGATATCCCGATGACATAATATACAAATTTGGAAGTGTGACATGATGTGACTATATCTCGGTGCAATGACATCTTGTCTCACACAACTTATTAACGACGACAACATGCCTCGTACTAGTGCCAATGAACAATCTCAGAGGCCCAACGGGCTTTTGGCCGCAGCTCTATATTATTATCAAATGATTACAACCGCTGTTGCCCTCTATGCTACCCGCTGGTACTGGAAACAGCCATATCACACCTCCGCGCTTACTGGAGCAGCATGGGTCCGAGAATTGATCTACGGTCACCCTGAGCGCATCCGTAGTGAACTTGGAATGCATCTGCATGTTTTTCTTGGTCTTGTAGGTGAACTACGTGCTTGTGGGTTAGGAGATTCTCGCTACATCTCCTTGAATGAACAACTTGCTATTTTTCTGTACACATGTGTCACAGGGCTTTCCACACGCCACGTTGGAGAACGATTCCAACATGCCAATGGAACTATATCAAAGTATAGTACATAATTTCTCAATTCTACATGCCTTTCAATATTTTGACAGATATTTCCGGGGCATACTCACCACCCTCGCATCACCCGCATTCTACAATCGACATGTATCCCTTCCTACTACAGATAGTCCTGTTCCGCCTGAGATAGCCAACAATCCAAAGTGGTTTCCCTTTTTTGAAGGGGCCATTGGAGCTATGGACGGGACTCATATTGCTGCTTGTCCCTCTGCTGAAGAGCGACATGCCCTACGCAACCGCAAGGGTGGTGTATCCCAAAACTGTCTAGCCTGTTGTTCCTTTGATTTTCGATTTCAGTATATGCTGAGTGGCTGGGAAGGATCAGCTGCTGATGCTTCCGTCTTTCATGATGCTCGTACTACAGATTTACCTGTTCCTGAGGGCCGGTACTATCTTGCTGACGCAGGATTTGGTGCTTGTGATGCTTTGTTAGTTCCGTACCGTGGTGTCCGCTATCATCTTGCAGAGTGGGGCAGAGCAGGTGTTAGGCCTCAAAATCGCGAGGAGCTCTACAATCTACGCCACGCTTCAGCTCGCAATGTCATTGAGCGCATTTTTGGTGTATTGAAGGAACGTTTCACCATCTTGACACGTCCTCCGGAATATGACATGCATATTCAAGCTATGATCCCACCAGCACTCGCAGCCATTCAAAACTATATTTTAAATCATGATTCCGAAGAGGTCTCTGCATTGCCTGATTTATTAGATCCTGTTCCTGGTGCTTTGCCATTGACTGATCAAGACTTTGGAGTCCTAGCTCGGGGACCTGCTCGGACAGCTGAAAAGGCGCGTGCTGCTACATTTCGTGATCAGGTTGCTCAAGAAATGTGGGAGAGCTATCAAGAACTCATAGCAGAGAGAGAGGAGTTGGCATTGGAAGACTAATTCTCTATCTAGAATAAATCTCTGTCATCTTCCTTTTCTAATTTACGACGAATCCACTCCTTGCGTAAACTGTCATTCTCCAAGACCTCGTAACTGTCTACTGCCGCAATATCACGCTCCAGAAGACCAATAAACGAGACCATTTCTTTATCACTGAGCCATCCTGTTTCGAGTCTCTGTGCGCGTATGATAGCCTTCTGTTTGCGACGTGGAGTGGCTTCAAGGCCAGACTTCTTGCTCCCAAACGAGTCCTGAAAGATACTATTGTTGTCGAATGGATGTCAGAAAGACTTTGACTGCCACTAGCAACCCGGGGCCGTTTAAGAGAGGTAGACGTCGTGGCAGCACTGCGCTTGCGGACCAGTGGTGCAGGAGTGATAGGTGGAGGAGTGGACTAGGTGAAATTGATGTAAAAATGACAAAGATCATGAATTTCAGCATACGTACATCTGATTCCTCGTCACTGCCTGACTTCTCAAGCTCCTCTGGTTGTGTCTCCCTCTCCTGAGTTTGATCATCGTCGTCTTGAGAGCTGGGACCCTGTGTTGCACGGTAGACATGCACTCCACGAGCAGTAGAGGGAGAAAGTTGATCAAAGGCTTCGAGATGGACCCACCCGGCATGGGCAAATTCTTCAGCACCAGGATTCTTCTCTACAAATGCCTCCCACGTTCCCAGCTTCTCAGGCGAGACTTCAACACCCTTTTCATCGTCCCATGACCATCCTGAGTTGCCTCGAATGGCACTGACAAGCTCGTAGGTCATTTTGAGCTTATTTCGTCCTCATTAGAAAAAAAGACCAACAGGAGAAATAGGAACACTCACAGAGCGGTATTTATTCTTGCAGGAGTCAGGAGTCTTTCTACCTCCTTTGGTGATAATCTCGTTGACTTTTTCGGCGGCACCTGTGAAGGTAGGCTTCTTGAATGACATTCCATCTCCGGCCTCGGATTTGTGCTCAATCAGATACTGCAGAAGGAGTTTCTCATCATCAGGAGACCAGGAGGCATGTGGTGGGGCCTGAAGTCGTTTTGCGAGACTTTGGCCTAGCCATGGCCTAAGCACGTCGAGGAAGAGGAGAGACGCGTTTAAATGAGCCAACAAAATTGTCACGCCCGCGTTCTCGGAATGTTCCGACATTACTACATTTGGTAATTTATGTAATCAGAATCTCGGAGATTCGATATCGAATCTCTTGCTGAACAGGCTCTAAGGATGCCGAGGTAAGTGTACTTGTGGCAAGTCAGAATCGAATCAGAATCAAATCAAATCCATGTTAGATACTCAGAACCTGAGTGACAGCATCATCAAAACCGATGAGGGGTACTGATGCGAGAGGCTTGTGGATAGACTCGGTGGTCACATACACAGTCGGGATATACTGTGCAATTGACATCAAACAACAAAACTGGTAGGTCATAGTATCACGTATATTGGATACAAATCCTCGACTTTGAGGGGGGGAAAGGTGAGAAAGGGCTTGAGTGCAATGCCCTTACTTTCGATCGTTGGTTAATCGAAACTTCCGGGTTTTCAGGAGCTGCATTTAAATGGATCAGTTTCACTCTTCAAAAATAAAACCAAAAAGATATATACGCAGCTGATATTGCCCTCGCTTTTGATCGTTGAGGTAGAAGCATGAGGAACTAATTGATCCAAAATTGATCAGTTTCACTCACGACAAAGACATAAAAGATAGGGACCTATTGACTGCGCTTTCAAATTTCCCCCATTCCTTGACACCCCCCAGCTGCAGCCGGTCTGCAAGGGGAACCTTACAATCACTTCTTCATCCACACTCCGAGCCTCCAAATTGAAGTCCATCATGCGGTTCTTCCGCGTCATGGGCGTTCTCCTCGCTTTCATCATAATTCCCGCGGTATTCTCAACTCCAATCCCTGCAACTCCACCACCGCCCTCAACGGGGAGCAGTAGCGAAATGTTTGTTCTGCGGATCTTTGCTTCGCTTGTTGGTTAACCAGTAGCATCCTTTTTGTAGGAAATATCAAGTGCACATCATCATAGCTGGTACGTTCATCCCGAGATCATTTCAGATTTACGATGAAACTTATGAGGAATTGAAAGGACCCAGTAATTGATCTGTCCCTCTCATCCTTCCGTCACTCTCCTCTGATTTGATCATGCAATGCATCAGGTCTTGTTCAAAGCTTGTTACCAGTAAGAATTCAGTCTTCCTGGAACAAAGAACCTACTCTCATCCTATACAAATTCTTCTGCAGAATGATTGGAAAGTCACTGTATTATCTGACGTTGAAAGGGAAGAAGACAAGACATTCTACAAACAAGCACGCAAGGCTTTCACCTCTGAAGTGTGAGTACTAGTTCTAGTTCTCGTATTCTACTTAGTGATGTTTTTGGACGGTTGACGATTGATTTTCCATGTCTTTGTTTCCGGTGTCTCAGTGTATCTGGCTTAAGCCCCATGCCAACGGGAGCACATCTATTTACAATTGCGGTCCCTCCACACAATAAGTACGTGCAGTCAAACAACGCAGAAAATTTGACTAAGATATTTGTTCATTCAATAGTGTGATTGCTCCTCTTGACCTGTACGTCTCACTTCATCCTCCTTCGTATTCAATGGCTCTCACATTCCAGGTAACAGGGTGCCAGTCTTTCGTACAGCCAAAGAACATTGCCCGCCCGAATCTAAACACCGTTGTGTTCTCGTGTTTCCCACTGCAATAAATACCAGGAATCAATTGGAAAACATCAATCAGGTTCTGTTTTCCTTGACATTTTATGTGTGGCAGACTTGTATTGATCCTTCCATACAGCTTATAGGCAATAATAGACATGTTGTGGCACGTTCTCACTACCCCTTGCTTCCTGACTAGCCAGACTAATTTTCAGTCTTTTTCAATTGAAAAAAAATAGACGAGGGCAGTCAACAAGCAAAGGAGAAAGAATCAAGATTGGGTTGAAGGCGTTTTGACCGTTGCAGCAGTGAGGAAGAGGCCCAAAACAGCGGGATATACAAAGGTGCAGACTGGTCTTGGAGAAGACAATTTAGTAGTTTTACCTGCCATACAAGATGGCGAATCCCAAGAAAGTATGGTATGTATGATCGTAGATCCCCCCGTTTTGTTCACTACATTGATAGCAACGCCCATGTAGGCAGTTTTACAAACGGCAGCTTTGATCGCTTGAGTTGTTCTCCTACACCCATTCAAAACTCCCCGCGAGATAAAGGACCGCTTGTATGCTGCTGTTGGGACAGAACAACAACAGGGGAGTAGTCAGGGTGAGTCTGCTTGGAACCATGTATTGATACGTTACGGAACCCAACCCACAGCAGGGATCCTCAAGTTCCCAATAACAGAAGACCTGTTTCATCGCATTGCACGTTCAGAAGAAGAGATGGTGGCTGCCCAAAGCATGATGGGACTACTTACTACGGGGCCGTGAGAAGTTAGAACTTGCTCTAACATTGTTGGGAGCAAGGGGGTGCCGGGATCATATTCCAGCACCTTAGGTTGGTTAGTTAGTCCAGTCGCCGAAGGCAAAAAAAAATTTGGAGGTCACCCAGACCTTGCCTATGGGGGGTCCAAAGTGGCAACCTGAAGAATCAAAACCAAAAAGATACATAGTAATGATCAACATCACCTCCATCAATTCACAACCGCCAGCCCATTTTGAGCAAGCTTATTGATCGTTCCGGATGCTAACAATCTTCATAAATTGATCACTTTCCATGGCAGTACTGTTAACATGTACATATATTTTCAAGCATACCGTTCAATGCAGAACTCTGAACACGGTTTCGCATTGCGGCGGGGGTTGTGTTCCCTTGAGAGGAAATCAAGAAGGCCACTAAGCCAGCAACATGAGGGGTAGCCTGAATTAACCCTGATTTAAGCGGTAGGCCAGATCAACAATTTGGCACTCACCATGGAGGTTGATTACGGCCAGAAGGTCAACAACATGACTGTGATGGATCTATATTGGATACCACGTACGGTCGGATCTGTATTTCCTGCACTTATGACATTCTCTCCCGCAGCAAAAAGTGCAACAACAGAGCCGCAATTAGAGAAGGAGGCTCGAGTATCGTTGATAGTACTTGCACCGACCACGATAGCACCTGCAGCGCGTGACGGAGATGCAAAGGTTGCGTTGGCATTATTGTTCCCAGCGGCGACCTATACGTATGAGTAAAGAAAACCAAGCAAGCAAAGATCTCACTAACAATTGCGTGAATGCCAACTCGGGTGAGCTGACAAAGGTCCTGTTGAATGAGAATCAAAATAAATTCCAAATCTAACAGACCTGCGTAACGGCATCATCAAAAGTGGTACTAGGGCTATCTGCATAAAGAGAAAGCGATGCGACGGAAGGTCGTCGCGTTGCCAAGGCTTGTTGATAGACCCAATTAAGTCCAGAGATACTGTATAATTATTTCAAATGACAAAAGCTTGTTTGCAACGATGTCACCTCCATATCGGATACGAAACCTCGGCTTCAAAGTGTCAGAAAGGAGCCTAAATGTGAATAATCCACTTACTTCTGATCATTGAGTACCTTCACAGCTATGATGTTTGCAGCTCTAGCTACACCCACAGTTCTCCCGACTGCAGTTCCACTGAAGAATAACGGTAGGATTAGTGAACAAGTACCCCAACGTAAGAAGGACACTGACGCGCAGTTGCCAGTGAGTGCCATGCCCGTGACTATCAGCGGAGGCGTATCCCCCAAAGGTAGCTCCCCATCGTGCGCGACCACCAAATTCAATCTGGAGAATCATCCGATTAATATTTGAGTTAATCTAACGGGGTGAGATTACCTGTGTCTAAGACGCTTAACATCGCAAATAAAAAGTCGGTACAAAATAAGGGCTTACCAACACCATATATATCTACGCCCGATCCAGCAGTCGCTTCAAAAGTAAATGGGAATTTCAGCGAACTGTTAATTAGTGCTTTAGTGCGTAGTCACTCCCCAAGGAAGGATGTATCAATTTGCCTAGGGTCTTGCATTACGAGCTTCTCCCTTGAGCTAAGACGTGCGAGGCCCTAGGTTGCGTTGGTCCTGTAAAGCCGGGAGTAAGATTGAAATTTCACTCCGGGAGCTACACGGACTAACTGAGTATCAACCAAAGCCCCTCGAACAATACCATCCTCGGCAATAGATTCGACGTCGCTATGAGCACGGAGCCGTACCAGCTCATTGGGGTTGAATTCACCTTAAACGGTTTGATGACATACAGGAGACGAGTAATTGTTCCAGCGTACCTGCAAAACCGTTGATGACAGTCCAGTTGTGACTAGGAACAATGTTCATAGACTCCAGAAAAGACCCGTGGTTGCGAGGTATTCCTCTCCAAACTGCATACATGTAGTGTTTGATAAAACCAGAAGGAAGGAATCCTGGGAAGAGACCAATCACGTGGAGAAACGGAAACACATTGTCAACAAATTGTCAACGTCATGCCCCGCGGTAAGCGAAAATGGCCCATTGGGTATTTTGCGCAAATACTTCAATAGCGGAAACATCCTTTCCTCCAGGCATCCTTGCTGATCGTAGATCCCAAACAATTTGATTCCGTTCTGGCGTTTGACAATATTCAAAAGATCGAGCGAGACCTTGCACACGAGAGTTTTAACGTTGCGAGAACCCTGGTAGATGAAGAACCGGCTTCAAACAGGGTAGAGGAACAATCCTGTGGGCCGTTGCAAGCACGGCAAATTCCAAGATCTAGGTTCTGTAGCGGCTGCTTTGAGATGCTGGAAAATCACTGAGGGCTGGCACAGGGCCACAGGCACATGGCAAAGTTATAAATTTAGGGAAAAAACAATTGTTATTCTTACTCTTAAAGTTTTCCAAATAAAAAAATATGGAAGAAAAGTTAGAACAAAATCAGGAAATTCTTTGAATATGTCCAATATAGATAGGGAAAAAAGTGTGGGAAAACATAAGGAAAAAGTCCGAAATCATTGAGTTAAGATAAATCTTCACAAAGTTAATAGGAGGGAGAACGACATGTGATTCAAGACACCTAGAGAGAGTCGAAGTAAGACTTCAATCCTTGGTCTTCATTCACATTCGACTCTCTCTAGGTGAGTTAATATCACACCATTGAACGGGTAACTTATTCACATTCGACTTGATATAGCTTTATATACAACATACTATATAAGAAGGCAGACTCCGGACTTTGTGACATATGTGACCATGGATGGCTTGGTCACGTTGTCCTAGGACAACACTTATGTAATCATATGAAATCGTGGATAGAAAGAAGAATTATAAGTATTAAATAACAAGACAAGATGAGCCTTCACTACGCTTGGGCCAGCCAATGTCCTCAAATATATCAGTGGTTGTAACTGAAGACAGTGAGTAGCTTGAGTAAACATATACTGACATTTTTTTGACGTTGACATCCCTCTCAAGCAAGTATGGTAGGAAATTTTATCATAGATTTGTGGATCATCCTGCATGGAATCTGCCACCTCAGTTGATGTTAAGATGTCCCAATTTATAGTTGGAGAATGTATTATAATGTATCTTCAGTGGTCTGACTTGCCTAAAATGTCCTATCACAATTGATATTGCTGATGGGTACTGTGATTTGGATTAGTGTCGTTGTCACTTGGACTAGTTGAGTACATCCCAATTTGATGCTCATAATCGTGACTAGTCTGGTATGACATTCCAGAGCATCAGTATGAGCCCTAACAATTAGATTATTAGAAAAAATTTGAGTGAATGAGAAGGAATGAGAAGGACAGAGATGCATCAGATGAAGTAATGTCATGGCTCTCCATTGGTTGACATTGTCTGTCCTGAGGTCAATCACACTCATTGAAAGCGCACTTGCACACAAGTGAGTTGATAAATCTTAATCAAGGACCAAATCTAACTAAATATTTAGTTATATGATAGCACTACACCAAATTACCTGTGAATATGGAAAAATTCAATAGCAGCCTTGTCAAAAGGAGAGTCAAATATGAGACAGTCAAAATTAAATAATAAAGACATGCTCCTACCAGATCTCATGGATAGTTACTCATTAAGAAAATCTGAGTTAAATAAACCTGTTTGAATAACTAAAAAACGGAATGACTTGAACACAATCACATGATGCCAAAGGACATTTAAATTTACCAAAAATGTATGCTTTTTCACACAGTCACATGATCCCAAAAAACAGTAAATTTTCCCACAGTATTAGCTCTTTTGACAAAAGACCGATATCTATTCTAGATCTCGGAAAGTGGCATGCGTCCATTGATTGGGGTAACAGTTTGATGGAGGAGAGAGTAAGCGAACATAGAGAAGGAGCAGATTAATAATCACGATTATTGCGGTTGATCGAGTCAAAACAAAGTTTTTACCAGACCAATATGATGAGCGTCACGTGAGATTTCCTAGAAGAGAAACACGAGTGGCGCAAAGTCTTGACTTCAACCAAATCATTGTTTCTCTTCTAGGTGAGTCTTGACTATGTAGGCAGGTCCTTCGTCACTAAAATCGTTGTTTTGATTCTAGTGCAGCTTTTGTTTTGCATCGTACTTTGTACAGTCACTTCTCTACCCTTGAGAGATTGAATCTCCTTCTTGTCCTCTACCCCTATTCAGTCTATGTCTCCCACTGGTGCTAGCGATGACTCCTCCTCAAAGCAACGTGAAGGGAGCTCGAATCCGTTACCAACGCAAACACCTACGCTTGAAGAAGAATCGAGAGGAAAGTCCGCATCCCAGACCGGGAAAAAGACCGCGCCTGGAGGAGAGACTCACAGACAATACACGTCTCGGAATCCACCATTACTGGAACGTCTTCAGCCTTCGCAGGAGCTCTCACTGGTTCCACAGCCGATGATCTCAAAGCTCGAGAACAGATTAACTCACTCATCGAGTCTTTCCAGAATGGAACCAGTCCCAAATTTGACACACTATATCGAATTCTCTCGATCATCTCCAGAACCTCATACTCTCCCGCCGTCAAAACACAGTCCTCACACGAATACATGGAACTCTTTGACAACATTGAACGACCAAACGAGTTACGAGAGGAAAGAGGAAGGGACAAAGTCCCTGTTGGATCGACTGTAACCAAGCTTATTGAGAAGGATGGACATGAGCTTGGAGATGAGAGAGTTGAAGAGCAATCCCCCAATAGAGATGAAGTCGAACAGTTCTTGGAATCCATCGCTCTCGGAAAGCGTAAGGGAGGAAGTAGTGATGTTGAAGCCATTGAATATGAGCCTGTCGCCAGAAAACGAAAAATCGACCCATCCAAACTCCCCTGGGCTGCAGAAGAAAAACTTGCTAGAGAACAGGGTGACCCACACTTCCAAAAGATCTTCGCAACACTTGAATACTTGGGACAAGATCTTGCCGAATCAGAGCGTCTCCTCACCACTTCCATCACAGCCCCGTCCAGATTCCCAACGTCCCAGTGGAAACGAATTATATCGGGACAATCTGTCGACTTTGACGTCATCTACACCAATAGACATCATTTCAGCGGCTCTGGATCGAGCAGAGGAAGTAATGGATCTAGCGAAGGATCTTCTAAATCAGCGGACTCGAGCTCTTCAATCTCGACCCAAGGCGAATGGAGTACAGCATTCAAGTTGTACAAAAGAGCTCTCCTCTTTGTCTTCAGTCACCGTGCCAGCGAACTCGATGAATATGAAGAATACATTGATCGTCTCTTCTCCGCACAACATAAAGACGCCCACCATCGTGTCATCAGGTTCGAGCGAGCAGTTAGGGAGGAAGTCGCTGGGGGTCAGAGGCGCAAACTCACAGATTGGCACACTTTCAAGAACCTCGAAATCGCCATGCTCCCTTCAGACGGAGTTGAGTATGGAAACCAGAGGCCTTCCCAGAACGGCAGCTCTCGATCCAAAGGAAATACAGGGGGAGTTGTCGGGTCATGTAACAAATTCAATCGTTCTTCCTGCCATCAATCTGCTCAATCCTGTCGATGGAAGCATATTTGCAGCAAATGCGGAGGTTCCCACTCCCAAAAGGACTGTACATCCGCCTGAGATCCTTGATGGAAGGAGACCAAAATATTTGAGGTACAACCTCTGGGATCTCGATAAACCTACACCTCAATCTCTCGTGGAATGGACTTTGACCGCAAATGCTTTACCTTCTCCTCCCCTCGATGAAATCAACAATCCTGTCACTTCTTCAACCATATCTAAATTCCCCAAGCTCTTTCCCATTGTTACACCCATAAAATCTGATACGTTTGATGAGTACTCTGTGCTGCATCCCAACCATCCTCTGGCTGATTCCCTTGGCCAGGGGTTACGAGTAGGCTTTTGGCCTTATGCGGATACGCATCCGGGTACCTATCCTGATACTTTGAACATGTCCTTAGGAATGCCCAAGAACCCAGACGAAGCTCAGTTTTTACGTGATCAGAGAGACAAAGAAATTGCAAAAAATCGATTCTCCCCTTCCTTTGGTACTCAGCTTCTACCTGGCATGTATTGTTCGCCTATTCACGCTGTCCCAAAACCAAAATCCAACGATCTGCGTCTTGTCACCAATCAATCCTACGGGGAATACAGTTTAAACTCGATGATTACTAGAGAGTATGGGCCGCTGCTGTCGCACGGCAGGCCCGAGATCTCAAGGAAAATGATCTGCTCATTGTCTCACCA
>JABAJW010018112.1:0-11550 GCA_018855395.1 Arthromyces matolae
CTCGTGGCTTACGCCGGTCTCTCTATCAGTCGTCATACAGCCAAATACCAACGCTTCGGCGTGGACGAAATTTATTAGGGAATCGTGGAGTTTGGGAACGGTGGATGTGCAGGCTTATGTTGGGGAGGCGGATGTTAAGGGCGGTTTCAAGGATGAGAGAAGTTGGAGGAGTTTGGTTCATCGGAAGATGGTGGATGTTAAGACGAGGATGAGTTTTCATAGTAAGTGGTTTACTTGGCCTCTTTACTATTTAGTCTTGACCATCGTTTTTAGTCCCCTCGATACCCGGGCTTCCTCCTGCTGGAGGCAATTCTCCTTTCCCCTCCGTCCAAGAACTCATAACGCTAGAATCCTTTCATATCTCAAGCAACGCAAGCCATCTCGATATCCACGCATCCGCAACAGCCATAAACCCAACCCCACCAAACTTCGAAATGGTCTCACCATCAATCCCATTCATCGTCTCCCTTCCTCACTCAGAATCAGATACATCATCCCTTCCTCCAATCCCAATCGCCGCCGTCTCAACCGCTCCCTTCAAACTAACTCATCCCAACGTCACATTCCACATATCCGGTACAGTCCTCCCTCTCGCAAACGACTCGACTCAACAACTACTATCCTCCTTCCTATCCCGATACCTCTCGGGCCAACCAAACACAATCCTCATCTCCTCCCCTCTCCTCCTCCCCTCTCTATCCCTCCAAGCTGTATTCCCTGCCCCGATTCCACCCCCGAGGATCCTTCGCAACGTCACCATCAAAGACATGAAAGTGAAACCTGGAACAACAACTTTCCTTGCTAGCGGGACGATTCAAGCGCAGATCGTATTACCGAAGGGAGTGGATGTGGATTTGAACGTTTCGAGAGTGCTTCCGGATGTCATGGTGTTTGATGGAGAGGTTCCGGATACGATAATAGGTCCTATACCGGTTCCACCACCGTTGCCGGATCCACTACCTCAAGGGGCTTTTGGACATATTCGTCCGGAGGATTGGGTTAACGCTATTAGCTTTCGGAATAGGGAGGAGGAGGAGGATGGAGAGGGAGAAGGAGCGACTTTTGTGGTGATGGCGAAGATTGTTGATGTACCGATAGAGGTTTTGCCTGGTCGACAGAAGGAGTTTAGTAATTTCATTGGAAAGGTGTGTTTCTTCATCACTTCTTTTTTCCTCCTTTCCTTCCTGCCATTCCTGATGTGACGAGTTCAGGTCGTTTTTGGTTCAGAGGGTGCGATAGCGGGGATACTGGGATCTACAGCTGTGGCTGCGAGAGTTAGGGGTATGCCTTTGTCAGGGCATGATGATGGGGTAATGGAATTGGGAGGGTTACCCTTTCGTGGAAGTGTTCGTTTGGGGAAGAAGAGTATCTGAAGTGGACGAGGGCGAGGACGAGGGCGAAGGATCATTTGTATAGATTTCTTTTTTCTTTCATGTAAGTACGTGTAATTTACGAATGAATGTATGATTATTATTATCCTCAGGGCCTTTTCCAACCTTTGACGCTCTTGGCCTGTCCCATACCACGTCTGGCACGCCTAGATAAACCCACTCTTCACCTTTCACCCAAGGAAGGCCTAGGCCGGGTATGTCCAGTTTGTGATCGAACTCGGAACCGCCCGTCACCTGTACTGTACCTTCATGGACAAATCTTGCATGGTAGGGAATTGTTCATGCGTTTCAATGGGCCTCTAGCTAGATTCTGTCCGAAGCCCTTTAGTAGGTTATTGTTAAATGTGAGCACTACTTGAACTCTTGTTCAAGTCCAAGTTAGGCTCTCTTGTCTCGACATTAGCACTTTAGGGGATGATATGAACGATCGGACAATTTGTGAAGTAACGTAGCGTTGAATACACAGCGGAGCCCGCCCTCTGCAGAAGGCGGTACTTAAGGTTCATTCTCTCAAAGTTGCAGAGTCCGACATTGTCACATTCTTCAAAAATAGCATCTATGTATCACCATCCAGCTTACATGTGTCCACCAAAGCAACAATAATCAACGTGAACATGAAGGTGTTGTGGCCCTTGTAATTACGTCCGATCATGATGCAGTCCTTGACGTTTTTGTCCTCGTCACGAGCATCAAGTTTGCCTTACTCTGAAAGTTGTTTGTCTTCTACCCAGCTTCCACAGTGCGTTATTGTAACCAGGCGAGGAACATCAGGTTTGGAAGAAGTATTACTATAAAGACTACTGGTGCATTCTTCCTCTCTTTACTTAACTAAGCTCATTTCATTTTTTTTTCTAGGTATAAAGTTAAAGGTCCAAATACACTTAAGGTAATTTATTGGGAGGAAACATGTTTGATTCAGCGGCAATACACTTTTAAAGGGAGACTACTGGAAAGGATATGGAAAGGAAAGGACATTAGGTTCATCAAGTAGAGAGAGAACAATCACTTACCTACAGAATAAAAGGAAGGCAAAAGCACACTTTGAGCAAAATGAGAGGAAAGAGAGAAGGAGCGTGAGCGACCGGTGGGAACGGGAAATACAGGAGCAATGTGTGGGAAGATCATACATACATAGTTGAGTGGACAGAGAACGCTCTCTCTCTTCCTTACGTCAGAGAGTCGGGGATCCTCAGGGCTTTTTCCGACCTTTGACGCTATCTCTTTTCGCAGCACGGAATCAACACTCCGGGGACGAGGGTGTAAGTACCACATTTAGTTTTTTTAAAAAAAGAAAATTGTCAACAATCTACATTTCCTCGTCTACAACTTGGATCACTAGTTATCCTTCATTCCTCTGGCAAAGTCCACAGATACGCTTTAATCACAACACGAGCCTCCAATGGTAACGGTGGATCTTGATCAAGTTGAGCGTTGAAGCGTTTCTTTATATCTGGCAAAAAAGATTTACCATACGGCTTCCACTTCACATACCGGGTGTAACGCAATAAAATCCCAGCAATGGACTCCAGTACGAGCTGACGAGGTTCCCCTTGAAAAGAATCGTGCTTGCGCTGCACATTGTCTACTTCATACACGTTTGGCCAGGGCTCATACCTTTGGCTAACGAGCCAGTTGTGGTACGTGGGTAGGTATTCGGCTGGTTTATATATCCCATGCCCTGTTATTGGATCTGAATTCTCCAGTGAAGCCTTAGGGTTGTCTAGGAGGTTGACAATTTGATTTGCAGCGAGAAAAATTCGGTCTGCGGTACAGAGAAGGTGCTTGTCGGGGTCGTTCTTTTGAAGCAATTGAAGCACTATAGGTGTGAGAGCAGGATCATGCAAGGATATCGATCCACCGGGGACAGCTGCAGGCTCCATCACACCTAAGGCAGTCAAAAGATCTTTTAGCTGGAGGGTGGTCATCACGGGCGTTAAATCTTGAAAGCGTCGACTCTTAACGAATTCGGTGAGCCGGAGACGGGCTGCAAGTGCGGTCCCGTTGAGATCTTTAGATGGCTTTGGGTTACTCATAATTCGAGAGATACCCAATGCCAGAGAATTCAAGATTTCAATGCGGTTCGTTATGTGCGCGGGATCGCCCGAGTCACGCAAGGCGAAAAAGCTTGCGAGAGCGTTGTTTATCTCTGCTATTTGTTGTGATTCGTCATGATTACTGACGGTATCGGCACGGCGGATTAATGTTGGAGCTCCGCAGCGGGAATTGGTCGGGTCGAGTAAACAGTCGACGTAACTGTCAGAGGCTGAGGAACGGATCATATAGAGAAATAAGAAAGTGAAAAGATCATGAAAGGAAGGTCACTTACAAATTATCCGAGTCGGAATTGCGAGACCAATGGCAAAGTTTGAACTGACGGAAGGTGGAACTGCGTCCCGAGGCAAAAGGTCATTTGTGAGAGACGTTGGGGCTGCCTCTGCGAACGATGAGGACAGGTGAATGGTTCCGGCTGCGATGAGCGAGGCAAGCACGAAGTGCGTGAGTCGGATAAAGGTGGGTGACATTTTTTTTCTCTCTTTTGATGACAATGCCCCAAAACCAGTTGGGAGAATGCGTAGACAAATCTGGCCAGCAGGTTGTTTACGTGGAAGTTCTTCACTACGTTGGGAGCTTTATGTTCATTGAAGCTGTGCCAGACCATTATCATGATGGTTTCCAGCCAACACTTAATCAATTTAAATAGTACGTCCATCACCTCAGGGTTATCTTGCAGTATAGGTACTTACGATGACCACCATCAAGTACTTAATTCCGGGAAGTTTCAAGTAGACCAATGTGGCCCGCGGCTTGGCATGTCAAGATTCATCTGAGATTCATCGAGTTCAAGTTGATATTTTCTCAGTTAGTAACTTAGACTTCGCCCTGTTATGGCCAGATTATGGCTTTCTTGAGGTGATAAGATGAACAATCCAGAGCAGATCCAGAGTCGACAATCGGACAGTGGAGGGTTGCATCCAGTCGTGCATCCAGTGCAAGTACTTGTAATAGGCGTCTTGTGGAATGCAGGATAAGGATATTATCATGGAGGGTTGAGAAGGAGCCGCTCCAGAACTTTTGGACGGAGCCGTCAGGGACAATGGCAAGAGATTAATCATTCACACGACCAATACGCGTACGTACACTGTAGCGAGCAGTAGACAACTCCCATGTAAGGTAAGGGTGTGCCGGATTCAAACTCCGACACCCTGGGCTGGTCCCCCTGAAATCAAATAACCAAAGGCAAATGCTGGAGGGGTTCCAATTCAATGGCACGAGAGGACCCCCAAGAACCACCTGAAATGCCTGATCCTAAATCAGCCAAAATTCGCGATTTTTACCTGGACCACTTTTGGCCAATTTTTACCCGGATGCGAGATCAGGCCTCTCAAAATCGTGATTTTTATCCGGACGTATACCTCAGGCATTGAAAAAATCGCAAAAATATCTTCTAAATACCTATTTTTCTTCTCCAAGCATCGCGAAATACCCAGTAATGACTCTACTAGTAGGACAAGGAGCTACCATGTCTAATCTATCGAGTCCACCTCCGCATTTTTTCCTCGAGTCGACTTTTGTAATGCCTTCACAGCCTCAATGATTTTCCCTTTCTTGTCTGCGAGGAGCTTGTAGAACGCCCAGTCACCCGCAGATATCTTCCAACCACCTTCGACTGCAGTGGGTGCCTCGGAGAGTACACTGAGAAATGTGGCAGAGGATATGAAATCAAACCGCTTCACAAGGAACGGCTGAACTGGTGAACGAAACTGGGACCCAAGGCGATGCTCGAACACTTGAACAGCGATATTTGAGACAGCGCAGATATTTGAGGAGTCGGTCACAGAGCCATGACGGCCACTAGTACCAGCAGGCTTAGAATATATGGCGAGAACTGTAAGAAAATATCATTACAGATATCTATTCAAGAATCAAGTGACCTAAACTGTCAGCGTACCTTTACAGAGAACCAATTGTTGTTTTGCTGATAACATGAGGCCGTATCCAGCACCGCTGCTCCATTCGGCAACTCGTAGAGGACGAAGGGGCGTAATTTGAGCGTTACCAAGTACGTCAGGCAAATTGTGTTTTTTCATAATGTCCATTCGACGTTTGAGCAGCTAGAAAGTAACCTGTTAGAAGGATGCAGAAGGTAAAACATGTTTTCAACGGTGACTTACTCGAGTTGCATTTGCCTGGGCATTAACTGCGGCGTTCTCAGCGTTTCCTGTTGCAAGACGGGGTGCAACAGCACCATCAATCTCCCCGTCTCTCCCTCCAGGTGCCGGTTGTCGTGAAGTCCAGCGTAACAGGCGCTCAACGCCAGTCCCAACTCCCTTCTCCCCACTTTCTTTGATTGCATCGATGGTTGTACGGAGAAGCTTCTGTCGATCCGTCAGCTCTTTAGTTTCTACATGAGGTTGAAGTGTGGTTGTCTGTCGAATCTTTGATGTTCTGACACCCGTTTCTGCCTGTTTCGTCTGATGCTTGAACCGAAGCTGTGCGAGTTCTGAGAGATCGATACTGGAGGGGTCTGCAGAATTAAATGGGTTCTCGGGTTCGTCAATAACGAGGGGAGGAAGTGACGAAACATCAAAAGAACAAGTATTCAAGATATGTGCGGCATCGTCCGAGAATGCTTCAACCAGAGAGTCCTCGCTGAGCTCTGGCAAAATGGATCTGAAGGAAATTAGCACCTCCGTCCGTACAAAGTATTTCTGAAATGTTCACATACATATTTCGTCTATCCTCAACTGATAAGGCAACGGACGCCATTCTGTACCTTTGAATAATTGCCTCGCCGTCTCTCGAAAGGTCTGAATCCTCCAGCATATCAAGTACCTCTTGATAGTTTGGCTCCTCGTCACCCGCATGTTCGGAGTCGAAGTCACTTTCACTGTCGGAAGTATTGTCATAATTTGAATCAGAGTACCAACTTTTGATGCCTGGGAGTTTCGAAGTTGAGGTTTCGAGCTCAGTTGCAGCAACCCCAAGTGACGCAAACAGCGATTCAGCTTCCCCGTAGGCCCGTTTTGAAGCTATATCAATATCTTCATCAGAGGGATAGATAGAAAGCGCAGCCAGGTCAAGGCCACGAATGTCGGCATAAGTATGGTTGTAACCAGAAGCGCGTGCCTTTCCGTTAGAGTTGCGTGAAGAAAGCAATAGGCCACGCATGCGAACAAAGAGCTTGGGAATCATGTATTGAAAGTCAAGCATAGTGAAGTCTTTGACGATCTGGCGGCATATTCCAAACACATGCTCCACCATCTCGGTCGAGAGGAGCCATGGTAGCATGGGTTGAGAAGGGTGACAATGGTCGCGGTAGATATAAATAACTTGCATAAATCCATGGATGAGGGTGCGAGTGATGTCCGCGCATTGTGGAGATACAAAATGCTTAGCTTTGGGATATTCCGAGATGTCCAAGAATCGCTCCCACAGCTCTATGAAATAATGAGCTCTAAGAACCATCTGGACTCGAGTAACAAGGGGAAGTGATCGGCTCTGGTATGCGTCAATCAGCTCTCCCATAACAAAGAGGTAGGTGATAAGAGCGAGGTGATCTGGATGATGCTCGATCAACCATAAAAGACTGTCACCAGAGAAAAGACGAGTTGCGGCACTGTCATCCTGACGATCAGCTTTATCCACATCTCGTGTGTATATTGGGGAGTCATCTGCCAAACTCATGGCACGAACTTGAGAAAAGAGAGCGACATCATTTGGAAAGGTGAGTAGTCGTGCTCCCGAGAACAAGTTGTTCCGAAATGTTTTGAGTAAGTGCTTGGGATCCTGAATGATAGCAATAGGCTGGGTGCCGTAAAAGCGAAGTGTGATAGCAATGCTACCACTACCTCCACCGTGTGTTATGTGCTTTGTAACTTGTTTCGACGCCTTTTGTTCCAGTAGCCGCTGGGATTTCCGTTCGGTATTGCTTCCGTCTGAGGCATAAGATGATACCTTGATGCCACGTTCTAGGAATCCATTGACAATGGCGAGTGTATACCCCAGAAGGTCGTCCGCGGTCAACGTCTCAGGAATTGATAGAGCAGCAACAATGATCGTTGGCACCTTGTGGACTGGCACCTGCAACGTAAACAACCGAAGCTTGAAAACGTCCGGTGAGAAAGCACAATAAAGCATAAACAATTGTAGTTCTATACCTTTGTTCCCTTTTCTAATTTGTTACTTTGGACGACGGAGTGAAATTCCTCGTAGTCAATAAGTTGATAAGGTTTTCCGACATTTCCAAGGATGAACCAAGCTCCTTTGGTGGTGTCAAAATATGGACGAAAGGCGGCAAGAAGCTTCGTATCATCACATCCTAGAGCTACCGGTCCATTGTAATCAAGCTGCTTAAGAGCAGCAGCTACAAGCTCAAAGGTGCGGGGTTCTATTCCAAGAGGAAATCGAGGCTGCTTTGCGCGTTGGATTCTAGTGAATGTGGATGAGAAAGAAACGTTGTAAAAGAGAAAATGATGGGTGTACTCAAGTGTCCGAGCTTGAGGTAGTGGCAAAAATTCTTGTACAGCTAAGTAAGCTTGACGGCTATGAGTGAAAAGGATATGTGCCCATTCAACAAGGCTATCCGGATATTTGAATCCCTGCATTCCAACCCCTCGGTCCTCCTTCTCACGTTTCAGGACCAGGACCTGGACAAGAGAACCAAAAAAGTCGTTTGAGGGGTATTTTCCTGACATGACGCCCTTTACATATTTGATCATTGGGGACTTCTGCGAATCCTGCAACAAATCAGCAAGATGTTATGTGAAATATAGAGACCAAACCTACATCCGACTCAATTAATTCCCGTAAGCCAACGCAACGCCCAAAAATTCCTGCGAGAGCGTGATTGCGATATTCCAGATTAACGTATTTATATAGGTGGTCTGGTGGGCGTGTAATACGAAGTGCGTTCTGAAACTTTTTCCCTGATAAGAGGGAGCGACAGTTCTGGCATGGTTGGGGATCGGAAGAGTCCTGATCTTCGCGATTCAAAGATAGAGCAGAGAGTGAGGCAGCTGATTTAGTACATTTAATTGAGTATACACGTCCATTTCTATGGTCGTTGGTCCATTGCCAATCGTGTTTCTGAGCAACCTTAACCTGTTTCTTTCGAGCGCTAGAGAGGCTTTCGTATTTCTTCCCGTATAATTCCTTCGCTATGACTGTGACTGAATGTGCGCCGCCACCAAGAGCCCCAGTACGGTCAAGATATCTTTGTACCCCCTCATATTTTGACTCTTCCAGTCCAGGACATGGCAATGAGGGCAATTTGCTGACGGTCCCCTTTGATTGGACTTGGAATAAGTGGTTGATGGGAAGCATCCCCCCTCCGGAGAGTTTTTTGGATTTTGGAGGACCACTACAGTTATTGACGTGTGAACGAAAGTTTCCAATGGTATAAGGAGAGCCCATGCGACAGATCTTTCCGCACTTCATGTGCCGTACGCTTCGTGAATCGTAGATAACAGCGTACTTGTCAAGTTCAAGTATTTTTTCAGAAAAGCGGGCCAACGCCTGAGGATCCGAAACTAATTGGGACGACCAGTATTTTTCATTGCGAGCTCGCTCCCAGATAGCATTTTTTGACTGCCCAAGAGGTCGAGAAGGAATTGTAGTGCGCTGGCGAACTATGCGGTTTCCCACTTGGACAGATGTGACGGCTGATTGGCTGTCAACTTGAATGTTGTTTGGTTTCGTTTCCTCCAGTGGGCGTTTTCTTCCTTTCGACTGGTCACTCATCAACATCTCCCCAATCGTGTGAGTTGTGGCACGGCTATTCAGCTCCATGTCGACCACTGAGATGTCAGAAACTCCAGGGTTGCTATGTCGCGGCTCTTGCACGATGCTATCCGGGTTCTCTGGTGTGATTTGAGCCATCCAATCTGGGTTCCCCGGTCTATCGAGGTCCATCTGGTCAACATTATTGGTGACAGAAGGATTGAAGTCGGAAAGTGGTGGAAATGAGGAGTATGGTGCTGGCTCAAAATCTACAATGTAAGGAATCCGCCTGACATCCAAGTTTACCTGTAATTGATCTTTTTTAGTCAATATCTCGACCGATACTTCTTTGTGCGCTTACATCTGTGACATGGGCTTTACACAATGCTATAAACCACTCGATTCGCTCGGCCACTTTTCGCTCAGGTGTCCACAAAGGACAATCATGGAAGATCTCATTTGCGGCAGAGTTAGCACTGACTATGCCGCAGTCAGTATAATCGTCCTGCTGTCCGTGCTCCATGGCATCTCCAAGATCTTTGAAGGGACCACGAAATCGCTTTTTCAACCAAAGTTGAATCTTTTGGATCATTGCCTTTGGTTGTGGCATTCCCTTGTGAGCCAGAGAGTCTCCTGATTTCGTTTGTAAGGTGTGTTTAATAGTTCTAAGTATAACGGTCATGGTGACACTTACCATAGCTAATTTCTCGTGCTTCAAAGTCGATTTTGAACGTCAACCAATGTTTTTGTGCTTCCAGATAGGCCGGGAATATCAAGACTTCCTGCTGGCCTGAATCGATGCGCTCCTCCAGCCGTCGAAGAAAGGGTGAAGAAGGTCGGTTGTAGTACTCGGCAGTCTGGGCCTTACTGATTTCATGCATAAAGCGTAGGGTTTCAACGATTACTATGCCCTCGACAGTTTCGTCACGTTCGACTTGGTCATTCAGGTGCGAGAACATCATGTCAACGAGACTGCTACTCATCAGTGTGTTGCTTGCTAGGAACGTGGCAAAGTTGTTGGTTGCGCTGTGAGTGGATGCACCGGATATCTTCGTCTCCTCGTTCCATCGAATGTATTTTGCGTAACGTTGTGCAATTGAGGCATTGGGAACTCGTTCCAAGGCCTGTGCGTTAAGCCATTCAATTCCTTTCCTCCATGCTGATTGTATCGCAGTCATCTGATGCATCTCCTGGAAATAGGTGATAATCCAGAGCGGAAATCGAGATCCTGGGTACATCGGATCCTCAATCGACGTCATCCCATCGAGAATTGCTTGGTATGTGGCTCTGAAAAGTTTCTGCACCATACTCTCGGGTAGTAACTGCCTTTTTCGTAGGGATTCCACGTCGACGTTGGCAGGCAATGGCTGGAAGAATGTTTTTACATCGACATGAACGAGGCTGTGGGACTCTTCGGGGAGCGTGTACAGTAAGAAATCCTGAACACGAAGTATATCCGATGGATAATGTATCTCCTTGAATTCATCCGGGACGGCAAGAAGTTGGGCACAGTAATTGTGAAAAGCATGGGGAATTTTACTCGAGTCTTGAGGAACTTCACGACCCTTCCCTATCCATTCTGTGGGATCAAACACGAGCTCTTCAGATAGATCCAGGAATTCGATGTTTACCATGATCGAGTGGTAGATGAATATAATAGGGGTTCGTGTTGATAACGCGTGATAAATTTGCAACATTTGTGGATTGTCTCGATGCTAACTAATGCTCAAAGATACGGTACTTTCTTCTGTAGTAGCTTGGCCGAGCGGTATTTAGCACCCCACAAAAAGTCAGTTTTGAAGTCGTTGGATCGACCCTCAAACCCCGAATTTTTATCTGGGCATGGATCAGGCAGCCCAAACCACCAAATTTTACCCGGATGATACCATCAGGGAATCTGCCCTATTTTCGACGATTTTTACCCGGACAGACCTGTGGGATTGACCCAAAAATCGCCCAAATTTTACCTGGACCTGCCTCAGGGATCTCAGGTGGTTCTCGGGGGTCCTTCGATGACCCGACCGAATACAACGCGCTTTCCGTCGAGAAATTCACATTTCGCAGTTGTGATAAATAATTGACAGCCGTTCGTATCCGTGCCAGAATTCGCCTATCAAAGATATTGATTTAAGAATCGAGACGGGATGATGGAACAGGGGGCCTTGACGTACCATGGAAAGGAGTCCAAGTTCCGTACGCTTCTCTTTGAAATTTCATCCCAAACGACGTTCCTTCATCCCTATGTGAGTGACTACACTCTCCTCATCATTATTGATGTGGACTATCCCCAAGCTCTTAGCAGGTAATTTATGGGAACTACACGCTCGTAAGCTCGTAACCCTGTACTTGCATGAGCTATTTTTGAATATTATCACCTTGGATATCATCAAATGAATACTGTGATCTTGTCTGCTGCAAGCTCGGCTGTTGCAACGATGTA
>JABAJW010018114.1:0-11491 GCA_018855395.1 Arthromyces matolae
ACCCTAACCCTAACCCTAACCCTAACCCTAACCCTAACCCTAACCCTAACCCTAACCCTAACCCTAACCCTAACCCTAACCCTAACCCTAACCCTAACCCTAACCCTAACCCTAACCCTAACCCTAACCCTAACCCCTAACCCTAACCCTAACCCTAACCCTAACCCTTTAACCACCTACCCTAACCCGGGTTAACTTATACCGGGTTAAATAAAATAAAATAATAAACTAAATAATATCCATACTTTCTTTATTAAATCGGGTTATTCCATCAATATTCCGATACTGCCACTGCCTTCTACTTGTATTTTGCGCTGAAATTGACCGCGGGTTACACTTTCCGAAATATATTCTAAGTTGAGTTATTTGGTTTATTGCCAGGGAATGTTATAACCCTGGAATGGCTTCTCTAGTTGTATACTGTATTAGATCTAGTTATCGCATTGACTTGAACATATAGTACATTCACTGAGCATTCTAACTAATACTTAAGACGTGTTAGGTGGAGATGTCATTGAGCTGGGAATGTTTCAACTTGATAGCCCCTGGATATTACCAGTTGTTAGGAATATACAAGACTACAAATAATAACTGATACTTAGATGCCTGAAACTTATCATACGTCATCAATAAAAAACTGTAAAGGAACATTATAGACATTGATAGATGTTGCTTAGAGGAGATTGATGTAAGCTATTATAGGACCAATGAAGTCTAGTACTTGGATCCATTGAACTAAGTAGACGTCATGAAATGATATGTTGTTGAACTGTATCTAAGAGAGTATGTGGACGTTTTTTACGCATCCGGAATGTACAAGTCAAGCCATTAGAAGGACAGCTCTGATTTATGATTAAGTTTGACTGTGAGACATTCTTGGACACAAGAGAAGCCATACAAGCTTAGTCATTACTTATAACGGTCAAGTCTATTGTTGATTGCTAAGAGTTTGAAGTTTATAATCGTACAAAGTACTTCCGTATTACGCTGTGATTGATCTCTGACTCACTTGTAAGCTTAACCCTTCGGATAATCATATATTATATAGGAATGTAATGGGAAGCAAGGATAGACATCAGTGATTCTAATGGGTGAGGAGTTTAACTACTTTATCGCACAGCTTTATTGTAGTGTCTTACTATTTTTAACCCAACTGGATACCGTAACTGTGCTGTAATGACATATTACTAATAACCAACTTGTGATTTCTAGCTTTCGCAAGCCAACGTATGATTTATACGCTTTAAGGCTTTGTTTAATATACAGTTGCCGTTTCATAGTCGGAATCATAAATTTTAACTTGTACAGAGGTTTATTTACGCATTTCTTGCTTACATAAGCATATAATCATCAAACAAGGCAATACCACTGTAGACGGTGGTTTCAGGGTTAATATTTTACTTTCTAGAAAGCTAACAATCAGATTTGCCTCACTTTGCCTAACGTGAGTTTTATAATGCTTCTCTTCGACTATTTTGTGGAACATCCTAGTTTCCAGAAAGCTAACTATCAAACTGTTGTCACTTTGCTTTCAAACTTATACACACATTGTTATCAGTCAAAAGGAAGATGATTTGATTTCAAGGAAGCTAATAATCACTGGCTATATAGTTGTTATCTACATACCCCGTTCATCACAGTACCAATGGAATAATGCAGCCATGTTTGTTCTATGCTCACTTGTAGCAGGCTTTGCACTGAGCCACTTGGCAAAGGCTAGGTCAGTTTCCCAGTCGACTTGGAAGTGAGCTTTGGCCAGCGGTGCAAATTCTGGATGGTGATAGATGGCAAAGGCAGCAGGAGGGAGAATATCCTGATAAGAGCAGTTGCCTGCAGCAACATCAAAGGTATCATGAAGAGAGTCGTCCACCTGTGGAATGTGACAATAGAAGCAAACATTGCCATGGACCTTGTCATTGTAACGAATAGACTGTTTCCATGCCTTGTAAGCTTCAACATTGGTGCCCCTGCTACCGCTGTAGAGTGTGCGGCAGCGCATAATGGAGTGTTTGTAGCCCATGTCTAGATCAAAAATATCGCAAAAGGCACAAAGGTTTTCGAACATCCTAAGCCTGTTGATGAAGTTGTTGATGTAGACTTGCTGTGTACTTTGGCGTTCGACTTTGGCCTTCTTTGCAGTCCTGACTTCCTTTTCAAATGTAGCTGTTCCACGGCTGAATCGACGTTTATCAGCCGTACTAAAACCATTGAATGTAAGCGTGGAATTCAAGTTTCAAATGGGAGAAATTGACGTACCTAGCTCCTGGACTGAACGTCTTGCTGCATCTGCTGCATTTGATCCTTTGCTCACTGTTTTGACACAATAACCCCACTCCATCAGAAAAAGACGTCATCAAGAACCGAAGGCAGACATTGCTATTGTATAGCATTGTCCAAACAGCCATTGATCCTCGGAAGTCAAGATCATCAGTGTTAGGAGGTGATGGCCTGCCTTTTATAAGGATGTAGGACTTTGCTTTTTGACCGTCCCTTCCCCCACGTGAAACCTCTTGAATAAAGCTGAGCATTTCCAAAGGAGCACCAGCATGGATAACAAGGCGAACATGAGGATAGTCATTGCCTGCACTGAACGCATTGGTGCAGATCATGGCCTTGTGGATGCCTTCGATCCATCGTGTATAAACTGCTCCTTGTTCTTGAGTTGTCAGCTCCTTGGACCCTTGATAGAATTCACAGCCAAGAGCTTCAGCAATAAGACGTCCTTCCTCCAAGTAGGGGACAAAGATGAGGGCTCTGTCTTGCTCTTCAAACATGAGTTTGTAGGTGTTGTAAAGGCGCTTTGTTTCTCGTACGATGGCGTCTGCATTTTCAAAGCGAGGGGGAAGGACGTATTCTAGCTCGGGGCGGTCGGTGGGAGTACGAAAGACAAGGCAGTCATCTTGCAAGGCGTATGCTTTCAAGAGTGTCTTTTGCCCTTTGGGAGGAACTGTCCCAGACAATAAGATGATCTGTGCCGGTACCGTTCTAACCTCATCCATGTCCAAAAAGACCTTGCGAAAGTCATTGGCAGTCAAGGCATAGTGTGCTTCATCAAAACACAACCGTTTAACGCCCTTGCGCTCATTGATTTCAGCAAGCGTTTGGGTCCATCGCCGAGTTCGAAACATGTCAATGGTAAGCAATACCAAGCCATGCCGCCCAATAACTAATGAATGAGCATTGATGTAGACCTCGTATTTGATGTGCATTGCATCAAGCTTGCGTTGATAGTCCAGGAGGAGGGATCGGAGGGGCAGAACTATGATGGTGACCGTTTTAGAGTCAAGTTGGGATGCAATCAAAGGCACCATTGTTTTGCCTCCGCCTGTGCGAATAATCACACACATATCCCGTTTGCCATCAAGTGCTGCCATTACAGCTTGAAGCTGCTCAGAACAGGTCCAGGTAGCATCAGAATTGCCAACAAGGGTTTGAAGGGTCTCAAGTGCGCGATGTTCATCAAAGTCTTCGTCTTCATTCTCTTGATCCTCTTCTAAATGATGGTCAACATCAAAGCAGAGTGCATGGGAAAATGAAATACTTACTGTCAAAGATACTGTGCTGCGTGAGTTCGATGGGGCTTGCTTCCTCAGGCATAGGGTGATTGTTAACATTCTGGAAAGGTAACAATTTAAGTTCGGCCTGCACAGGTTCCAATGGCAAACTCACCCTCTCACTGTCAAACATACTGTGCTCTGTAACTTCCATAGGGCTTGCTTCCCTACGCATAGACTGATTGTTGGCTTTCTGGAAAGGTAACAATTCAGGTCGGGCCTGCACTGGTTCCAATGGCAAAACACTAGTTGTCAGAAGACCTTGGATGGTCTCCGATATTCCAGGGAGCAACATGGACGTCAACTTTTGTGCAAGCAGAGGTGCCAGCTTCTCAGCTAAAGCCTCAAGGTCAACAGCCATGTCTGGCTGCTTGGATCGTTTACGTTCCTTGATTTTTCCGGATTTGACAAGGTCAATGAAGTGGATGCTGCGAGCTTCCTTGTAGGAAAGACCAAGTCCACCAGGAACCATTCGAGTTTCAAGCTGCCAATCGGTACTAGCATCAAGGAACAAAGGGAGAACGTCTTCAGAAATGCCGCTCAATGAATCTGAGCTGAGGGCGTATCGCATGTTTTCCACCCTCCTAGTATGTGTTGCTTGTTGAGCCTCCACAGTTTCCACTTGGTCGTCTGCAATTATCTCCTCAAGATCTGGACAACGCTTCCTTTTGAAGGCAATGCAGATGTGACGCCATGATTGAACACCCATTGCATAGCCAATAGTGGGCAAGGAATAGGTTTTCATGATGTTGGTGACGTCTGTGGTAGTAAAAAGCCGCCCATTATTCACAAAGAGATGATTGTAATAGATGGCAGAGATATGTCCATCATCTGGGTTGCAAATCATAGAGGCGAGCTCAGCAAAGGGCCTAGCAATCGTAAGATTCTGGACGACCAAGTCAGCGGTGACACCATCAAGAGCATGAGGTATAAGCTTGTCTAGCCCGCTCATTTCAGAGCCCTTGTGATACATAACCAGGATGGCTATATATTGGTCAAAGGCCATCAAGTTGCGATGAACGGTTGTGGGTATATTCCGATACGTCATTGCGGTGATTTCTGTAATTCGAGCAGGGGCACCACCAATCATGAGGCTGCGTAGAAGTAGTAGACCTTCAAACTGGGCGTATTTGACAAGCCATGTTCGAAGCGCAACTTTGTTCCAAACAGGAGCACCAGTAGCATCAAAGTGTGTGATAAACTCCCTTGAAAGACGCTTGTCGGCCATGATGGCTTTGAAAAGACAATCACGATCTGTTGAAAAGACATTTCTTGGATCGGATAGGAAGGAATAGCCAACTTCAGTATTGGTCATGTCATCGGCAATGGTGCTATATCTCCTGTGAACCCCCAGACCACGCAAGATATCTTGTTCCCAAATCTCAACAGACTCGCGTTCCAACTCCATAAACATCTTGCTAATGTTGCCAAATTCGATGGTGTTGCCTTCAAACAGGAGAGAATCAAATGACTCTCGATCCTTCCAGTAAATGCGAGACGGTGCCATTGTTGCCATTGCAATAGCCGAGGCACGATGCTGGAGTGATCGTAAGCTGTTGAATGTAGATTCGTGCTTCTCTATAAACCAGGGTTCAAGGCTTTGTGCTGCCTCTGTGACGTTGATCTTCTGTTGCTCAGATTGCTTCAGAATTTCAACCATAAAGCACATTCTCATGCAGTATTCCAGCTGAGCAATGGGCTTGGTAGTTTCCTGGGCGCCTTTGAAGGATCCATCGGCATTGAGCATCATCAGGGCAAGCATGTTGGTTGTAGGATCTGCAAAGAGGCCATCATCCTTGTCAGACCACATCTTGGTCCAAAGCACAATGAGCAATGTTTGCGCTTTGATGATATGCTCCTTGTAATTGTCGGATGTAAGCTTGTTATGCAAGCGCAGAATGAGCTTCGTTGCCGTCTCTGGAAGGACATGGGTAATAATTGGCTTGCTTTGAAGACGAAAAAGCATTGCCACTAAACGGATGAGTGGGTTTAAATATTCTTTTATCGCTGAGCGGTGGTTGGCCATACGATGGAAAGGGGTGTTGCTTATTCCACTGCAAGCAAGCATGTAACTATTAGCTTTCTAGAAAGCTAACAATCAGCAACTCACCTCTTTGCTGGGTCAGGAGAATTGAGCCTTTGTAACACAAGGACAGGTAGCTTGTCAAAGCCTTCTTCTGCCACAAACATCAAATGTGTGAGAACGTCCTTGAGCCCAGGAAACTCGTTCTTCTTTGGCAAAGCAACCAAATTGCGCAACTCTGTAATATTGTGGTCCTTGATAAGCTCTGTCCACCGGGTTGATTTCAGCCAAGGGGATAACAGTCTGAGGTCAGAATCATCCAAGGATCCGGAGGTGATCTGCAAATTGTGCTTTGTACGGAGGCTTTGAATGATTTCGTCTGTCTTGTTTGGAACATGTTGTTGCTTGAGTTGGACAGGGAAGAAGGACTTCTGATTGGATCGGTTGAGCTGCTGGACATGTACCTTTGTCCAAGTGGGTGGTAATGGAACACCTTGATGCTGCGTACGATGATGAATCAGAATGCTGGCCTGCGATCGGAAGCATTGCATGCACTGTTGACACTGGATGCCAGGATAGGTGGTTAACCCATCAATTTCTGGACGCTTTACAGCAGTTTCCATTGCAGGAAGCTCCAAACCAACTGAGAGGCTGTCAAGAGCTGCCTGAAGACGTTTTGTATCAACAGATATGCCTGCTCCCTTGTGCTGTTCGCGAAGATGTGCCAGCACATGCAGTGGCTTCAAGGCCACGCCACAAGGGAAGCAGATGAGGCAATTGAGCTCCTTGTTGACCTGGATCCCAAAGTCCTCGAGGTAAGAGTCCTGAGCAACGTTTACACCGCCTAAGAACGTGCTAATGTTGTTGATTTCTTCGGTCAAATCTACAGCCATTGCGTCAGGGGATCCCTCTGCCTCCTATGATGGAAATTATTAGCTTTCCAGAAAGAAAACAATCACTCTTACCCCATCAGCATCGGGAGCAATCTGGGAACCTTGCATTGTTATCTGTTGGGTGTTAGTAATAATTGGATACAGAGAATATAAAAGCTTGCCTCCTGCACATTCCAACTCCCTTGGGTCTTCTTGGCATGATCCAACAGACCTTTGGTTGTCTTGTATTCATGAGGATAGTGGTAAGCGTCGCATTGACAAATAAATTTGCCATCTCCATTGCGAATAATAGTAACAGACGTATTTTCAAAGTCAACAGTGACTTCTTTCTTGCACTGCCTACTATGGGTATCACGAAGTGACCTTGCTGCCTCATAGGAAGGTCCTGTAAAGGCAGCAAGACAGTCAGAACAAGTGGCTGTGTTAGACATTTAGCTCAAAGAGGAAGGTAGTGGTTCAAGTACAAGGAATGACTTTGTTTGTTCCATCAAAAGTGATGCTTATTTATACTCAACAAACAGATGACTAAGCAGATATCTTCTTTTCTAGCATGTCACTATATGAATTGACTATGCAAAGTTAAATATTACAAGGAATTGAGGACATAACATTGATTCAAAGTACAAACAATCATTCGTCACTGGATAAAATTGCCTCAGAGTGGAACGACTGGCTCAACTGTGATGCAGCCATCTGATTGCCAGGAGGAGCTTCAGGAGAAGATGACCTCCTAGCTTTCTTGTGCTCTGGACTTGCAAGAGTGTCGTCCAACTCTGCGGCATTGGAAGGAGTACGTCCTCGCTTGATTCCAGAGGGGCCTGCTTCTGCATTGGAGGCGCTGGCTGGTGGTGAAGGTACAGCATCCTCAATAGAGTCACTGCTGTCTTTAGGCTCCTCTGGATCTAGAAACCATGTTAAAACAATGTCATTTGAAGGGTGAATAAGAAATATACCTTCAGAGGGATGTTCTGAATGATGTTCTTCATCATCAGCCTCAGCCTCTTCTTCCTCTTCCTCTTCCTCAGAAGCAGATGCCATTGGATCATCTAGAATCAAGTTAGAACACAGAATAAGAGACGTTTGCACTGCTCACCTTGGTCTTCAACATCTAAATTGGTTGATTGTTAAGTTTCTGGAAAGCTAATAATCTCTGTCATTACGCACCTTCAACTGCCTTGCCTTTGCCTTTGTCCTGGGGTTCCTCTTCATCTGGATTTGGGATGTTAAATTTTTCCAACCAATAAGTTAATGAACGTACCATCTGTATTTGCAAGGGCAGCTTCCTCCTTGGCAGTGTTCTTCTTCTTGTTGCCCTTGCCTTTGAGTCGATTCAGCCTCTTTTCCTCCTGAATTTCCTGAGCCTGCCTGGCCTTCTCAAATTCAGCCATAATCAAAGCTGATCCTGCATCCTTGGCAATGTCTGCAAGCTCTTGTGGAGTTCGATACTTGTAAAACGTCATGACCTCGTCTGCAGTTGCAACAACAACATCAGGGATTGTGAGGCGAGCTTGACCAGCAGCAAAGGTGTCCTTGGATATGAAGGGAAGCAGAGGGGTGTTGGGAGAGTCCTTGGAATCACAGTTGACTAGCCCTTCAACTATTCCAGTGGTAATTGCATCCCAAGCCTTTGCACCAGCTGGAGTAAGCTTGCGAACAACGTTTCCAACACTGTCATGAATCGGAATGGAAAGGAAAGGATCAGATTGAAGGATATGCTTGTAGTGGGCCTCAAGTTGCTTGTTTGCTGCAGCAATACGAGCGGCCATATCAAAGAAGAATGAGGCATTTTCCTCTGTAGTGTCGGATTCAACTTTGGTCGGCTCGGGGACTTGAAAAGCAATCTTGAGATTCAGTCTGGTGGCTAGAGAGTGGACACCTCTGTAAATCACTTCATGGTCCAAAAGCTCCAGCAAGGTGGCATCAACAAGGTGAGCGCTGCTAAGCAATGCCTTGGCAAATGGCCTGAGCGCTGGGTTGCGCTTTGAGGTGACAAGAAGGTTGGTATTGTCGTGCCAGACATACGAAGTAGCAGCATAGCAAGCAGATAGCAAGTCTTCCTTTTGAGCAAGTCCAGAGCGAGCAAAGTCCTCTTCAGCAGCAGGTTGCAGTGACCACTTAGGTGGTCGTTCCAAATTACTATGTGGCTGGACATCTTTCCCCACCATGTAATACAACACCTTTAGCAGAGCAGCCTCTTGAAAGTTTGCCATGCCTTTAGCAGTTTGGTTGTTCTTGGGAAGAGCATAAGGATTAGGGACGGGGAAAGCAGCATAAGCAGGTGCGATGGGATTGTTGAGGAGGTGGAGAGCAACCTGAGTTACATAGCCAAACCGGTTGACCATGAGATATCGCAACAAGGCGGTAGTCTGGGACTCTACAGAGCCATCATCAAGTGCTGGATGTGTATGGCGAATGATAGATTCCGCTTGTTGACTGACACCGGCAACACGAGAGTCACCACGTTTGGAATCCATTGCAAAGAGACATGGATCAAAGCATGATAGTATCTGGAGATTGTTTAGTTTCTAGAAAGCTAACAATCTGTTGCACTCACTGCAGTCATAGAGCTTTCCAGTTTCTTCAAGTCTTCCAAAATGTCCGTGATTAGGCCCAGCTCCAAGATGGGAATAGCAGTTTCACAGGAAAAGATGCTGCCAAAGCCAATGATCTGCGTTTCAAGAAGAGCCTTTAGCATTGTGGGTATCCTCGTTAGTACAGTAACGGCAGCATTGTCATCAGCCAATTCCTGACGCCTTTCCTTGGCCCAGACTGTAACCTGGGCCACCAAGTCTTCTGTATAGGGGCCCTTTAGAGCAGCGTTCCAGGCGGCAACTCCTGCTTCACCTTCCCATTCGTATTTGCCAAAGTGAGCTAGATGTGGCTTGAGATGTGTGGTATAAGCAGTGGTGAGCAGCTCAAAGAAGGAGGTGTCCAAGATGTAGGGAAGTGATGCGCCAGGCTTACGAATATTGCCATACATCCAGGTGGACCAATAAGTCTTGGACGACGCTTTGATAGCCTTAATAGAGATGTCTGGGGCACACAATCCGTGCAAGGTGCATGCCATTGTCTGGATGAGGGGGATAAAAAAGCCAGCTAGCCCTTTCAGGTTGTAAAGGTTGGTGGAAGTGCAAAAGTTGTTGCTCGCAAGATATGGGAAGTCGTTAAGGAGGGAAAGGGTGTAGGGAACCTCAGGATTGGCAAGAACCTGGAGCATTTTAGTTTGGCTTGAATTGATGACAAGTTTGCTGTGAGTGGAAATGAGTTCAGCTGCCTTTTCACCGCTCAACGGTTTGATGGCGCGATAGAGGGTGCCAAGAACATTGGTGTCCGTTTCAGCGACTCTAGCATTGACCTTGTTGCCAGCCAGATAGAGGAAAGCCATATGAGCATAGGGACCAGTGTTGAGCTTGACTATATATTCAACTGTTAGAATCAGATAAAGGGAAGGCTTGGAAAACATTACCAGCATCAAAGAACTTGCAGGCCCAATCCGCCTTTGCCTTGACGTGGTCCAACACTTCGCTCCTATGTGTCAGGAGAGAAGAACGCTCTGCAACAGACATGTCCGGGTTTTTGGCCATTTGCCTGTCGATCTCTTTGATTGCTCCCAGCTCTACAGGACAGACCTTTTCAGCCATGACGTCTTTGCGATGCGCACCATCAAGAAGTGTGGGTGTGGCTATATCCTTCTTGGCAGCTACAGTCCAATTAATGTGCTGCGCATCTGCAATCTTGGCAGCAAGAGTTCCCGTGAAAGCAGAGGGGTCGATAGCAATGAAGGGAGCAGTGTCAACGTCAAAACGCCTGATGTTATTGCCTTTACCCATGTTCTCCCAGAGGAACTGCTTTCCACTGGCCTTGGATGGACGCGTGTTGTAAACTCTAGTGAGCATCCTAGGGCCTCGGCCTGCATCGTCGTCGGTAGCCATGTTGACAATGCCATAGCCAAGAGTGCAGGAGTTGATGTGCTTGTAGAACTCCTCAGAGTACATCTTGTCTGGCTTTTCCTTGCCTACAGCGTTGACAGTCTGAATCTCTGCAGCCACTGCCTTGGCCTTGGCAACAGACTCATATTCCTTGTATAAACAATCAGCTATGTTGTTGCTGAAGAGTATAGGACAATACCTTGGGAGCATCTGGAGCCTCATTGCCCTGCAAGGAGATTGTTAAGTTTCCAGAAAGCTAATAATCAGGGCTAAGAGGCGTACCTTCTTTGCTTTCTTCTTGTCTGCCTTGGCTTTCTTCTTGAACGAAAGCTGTTAGGCAAATAAATATTGTTGGACAGGTTGTAGCCTACCTTGGGCTTCTTGGGGGAGGGCTGGTACTCCTCATCATCCCTGTTGGCAGCAGCAGTAGGCTCCTCTGGAACAGCAGGGGGGTCTGGCTGCTTCTTCTGCTTCTTGCCGCTAAAGAACTCTGCATCCGGCTGGCATCAAAAAAAAATCAATATCTCGAAATTGAACGGTCAAAAATTCACATACTTGTGCAGGAATCATGATAGGAGGCTTGCCTCCTGTAGACTTGCGAGCAGTAGGCTGGAAAAAAAATTATAAGCGTCAATGCCCTGCCGAATAAAGACAAGTGTACTTTGGTTTTGTTGGGCTGGATAGAAGCAAGATTGTTAGCTTTCCAGAAAGCTAATAATTGAAACTACTCACTGCCATTGTTGCTTATGTAAGTAATTGCTTCTTTAGGAAGGTAGTAGTTGGTGTTCAAGTTGGGGGGTTGATGATTTGGACGTCAGGAAAGCTCTTATATATATCTTTGGCTGTGGCTATGCTTATCATTATTAAGCACACAGCCACATCTCTGCCATGCACAGGATACAACAGCCACAACATAGCTTAAGCACAGCTTGCACAGCCAGAGCACTGGATGGAACAGCCATGACATAGCTTAAGCACAGGTTGCACTGCCAGAGCACAGCTCCTCACAGCAATGACATAGCTTAAGCACAGCTTGCACAGCCAGAGCACTGGATGGAACAGCCATGACATAGCTTAAGCACAGGTTGCACT
>JABAJW010018116.1:0-11451 GCA_018855395.1 Arthromyces matolae
GAGGCCTTCGCAATCTGCCCGACAAGGTAGAGATCGCGAGGAAAACGGGCACCTGGATCCTTCGAAAACTCAATCACATCCTGATTGGGGAGAAGCAGGTTCGTGATCATGAAAAACTTGATGTCGAACAGCAGGAGAGGGAGCGAGGGGAGATCTGGCTGGATTCCTCCTATTTTATCGGTTAAAAACTCCTTGAAAAAGTGCCAGCCAGCGATCCCGCCAGATCCGGAGTAACTGAGGGGATCCCAGTCGCTCTTTGTGAAACTGGCATCCAAGCTGATTTCGTAAGTTGGCAATTTGTCGTTGCTGAAGATTTTCTTTTTGTTCAGCTTGTTCGTCACGGTTACTGTGCCCCACTGTGACCCACCGCCAATTGGTGTGACGCTCCAATGTTCATCAAAGTCAAACGGGCCCCATTCAAGCAGTACGCTGCTCGCAGCATCCGAACCGTCCTATCACAAATTAGCACACATCATTGTAGAGGGAAACAGGACATACATTTTGGCCAATGGTCAAAGTCAATTGATGGTCCGCCGAATCGAGGTCCACGTCCACTTCTTTCTCAAGCCTGTATAACGTGTGGTCGTGAGTTTCGAACATTTCATCAATGTGGAACTTCTGGCCGGTCTTGAGCTTCCACTTGATGCCCCACGTGTCCGTAGAGGTTTTGGGGACCTCTTTGTCAATAGAGGTGGGGCTTGATATCGCCTTGCTAACCAGGTTGCTGATCAGTGCATTGTTGAAAATGATGCTTGCAGTGTACGAATCTGGAATGGGCGGGACACCGTAACCTTTTGACTTGGACCATTGACTTGTCCAGTTCGCCTGCAGATCATCTTGTTTTCCGCCAGCGACCCCATCTTTGACTTCGATGAAGATGGACAAGATGGAATAAGCGCCAGTATCATCATTGATTGAAGCAGCGGCGAATCGGAAGGACTGAGGAGCAAGATTAAGCTGTTGCGCCCCGTTTACGTTGGAAGAAGTAGAGTTGTTGACTTGCGCAAGGTCCCAGTGTATTGAAGTGGGAGAGGTCGAGAGGAAAGTACGAATCTTGTCGTTGATGTCAGGTTTATGATCGTCGATTATTGGGTTGTCTGAGGTGCCGTCAAGCTCAATTTTGAGCCATTCCCTGTCGAGAGACGTCTTGATGTCGAGACTCACGACACCTGTCGCGCCAGTCGAACCGAAAATAAACGGTTTATTGCCAGGTGTTGGGGTGCGGGAAGTGCCATCGATCGAATTAAGCGCAATCCCTGACAATAAGAGGCGGTATCGATCTTTAGGAATGTCGATCCGAGTCGTAGTGTCACCGTCGGTAACAACAGAGCCGCCTCGAACACGAATCTCGAGGCGACAAGCAGGAACTATGGCGGTGCCATCGAATTGGATGAGAGGAGCCTCAAGCTCGAAGGTGTAGGCAATGTTGTGTCGTTTATATGGTGGAGAAACGTCGGATAGTTTTAGTTCCCTGTATGTCTCTAAGTGACAGTCACGAGAGAAGGACCAGACGTCTTACACAGATAAATCCTTCAACTGGCCTGGGTTGCCTTTGTCGTGCGCTGCCTTCAGAAGATTGTCCATTTCTAGTGCGCTAGAGTGGAATGTCAGGTTTCGAGTCACGAAAGGATAACGGACAACATACGAATAGTTAACAACGACGTCCCAGCCCAATGTCGAGTTATTAGTCTCCTTGGACATGGCAGAGACCACTTCGCTGAGAGATGACGGCATTATGAACTTGTGCTTGGGTTGGAAAGAAACCAAGCCCACCCCAAGGCTTATAAACGGCGAAAAATCGAGAGGGCGGCACCACTGTCACTTTAGCACATTGCCCGGTACTGAAAAAATCCGGCTGAAGAGTCAAGACAGGGAGGCCGAAACTAGAACAAATGAGATATCGTCTCACTGAGGGCAGTCTAGCTAGGCGCGTCAGGAAGTGGCGTTGCTGATCGAACATGCTGCTTGGACGCTGCAACAGACAAGAAAGAACTAAACCCTACAAAAGCGGGAAAGTGAACGATGTGGCAAGTCATCAGTTGCAATGCATGGCCTGGCGACAGTCAAGTTCCTGTGACAGATGTAGTTAAAGCGTAGGCTCTTAATATATACCAAACAAAAAGAATTATTACATTCATGTCACGGCTCAGCGCTCAGGGCTCAACGTCAACGTCAACGCGTGAATGGTGAAGAGGTTAATGCATGTAGAAGATTCAGAAGAACTTGAACTGACGCACTGGGCACGTGTGCTATTGACATGGCAGACTCAGAACTCACCCTCTTACTATACTCTCTACGTTTTACTTGATGAGCTGTCGAGGTCGCCTATTTTGTAGTCAACCTGAATTACTTATGTAATGTAGACAGCCAAATAACATTCCAATTCCAAATAAGTCAATACCTCTTGTTACTCAGGTCCGGAACTCATTTGATCCCGGGAAACAAGAAGAGTTTCGTCGAAACTGACTGTCACTTTTAGGGCTGGATCAGGGCTGGATTCCATTCCCCCAGCATTCCCCATACCTGGAACCGGTGCAACTCATCACCGGAATAGCAAACACGCCTTTCAAATCGTGATCTACGCAGTGATTCTCTACGCATGTCCCTTTTTCCTTTCTTGAAAGATGGCAAGACGGGCGAGCCCCAATAAGCCAAACTCTTGCCTCATCGTCCTCCGAACTTCCTTCTTTTTCTTCTCAAGATAAACTTGAGCGCTTCCACAGCCTGAGTTTCGGATACAGTTCAATATGCCTTCACCTACAGGCAAGTCGTTTTTCCAGCCCCTCTCACGGTATATCCATCGAACACCTTTTCCAGTCACAGAGTCCACGACAAAAGCCGGATGGTTTTGGCAGGCTCTCCACACGGAACGCGAATTCTCTATCGCTTATCTCAATGCTGTACTCGCAGACGATATGAAGGCTATTGCTAGCGCCCTCGAACTCATCGGCAAATTTCCAGAAGATGTGGAGCTCACTCAGGATGAGTTCATGGCCTTTGCTCACGGCATCGGCCCAACCGGGGAGCTCGAACTTTCGAGTTGGGGAGGCTACTATACTACAGATCCACTTCCAGACGGCAGAGTCTTTGCTCTGTTAATATCCTCTTTCGATAACCGCGTGTTTTGGGGTCCAGAGGAAGGTTTCGCTGACAAGTATTGGTCTCATTGTCAAGTTGACTATCATTTTGGACCCGACGCTATACTCTGTTTCTCTTATGATGGGGACGTGACCTTGTCCTTCTCTCGTCTTGTCGACTTGGACGACGACGACTTGAAGTTCAGCAATGTCCGGGTGAAGGTATGTTTTTTCTCATATCTTCTGTATCATTTGCTTTACAACCGGCAAAAGGGTACTCTCGGAACTACAGCAATCTCCGCATCTCCAACATCCCCACCTCTTCCCGAAAGCAAGGCTCATGATATCGCTGGAGGCAGTGGAGTGGAGCCTACTAGCCCAGCTAACCTTGACGATGATGATGGATCCTTCATCCTTAGCGACGGCTGGAAAACTTATGTCGGGTATGCTGGCATTTATAAGGAACCCGCAGTACTCCTTGGGATCATTCTTTGGCTATCCCCTCCCCTCCGTCGACTTTGCTATAAATATCTGTGGGCCTTGAGGCGAGTGTTGGGCAGAGGGGCTGAAAAATGTCTCCAGTGGAAGAAGGGGCACATCTCTGGCACATACGTAGATTTGGGTGCTGCCATGGAGGATATTGAAACCGAGATCACTCAGAAACTCAACGAGGAGCTGAGGGGCGCGGATTTTGCCAGACCACTCAACCAAATCTTACGCGAACAAAGCCTCTACGACGTCGCGAGTACACAGATGGATGAATCTCTCAGAGAATACATCAAGACACATTTATTGGTCATTGCCAATCAGGATGTCGCAGACATGCCAGGGGACCTGGCGAAGCGCATGGAGCTCGAGGTGCCCAACTGGGTCAAGGATGAGGTGGACGAACGATCGACTGTCGTGATGGAGCACTTCGATAGTGTGTCGCAAGGCATCAGCTCCATTGTCGAAAAGATCGGGATGGAAGCACGCAACCAGTTCTATCATGACCATGCCGACAATTTAACGACAAAGATTGATGCCATTGACTCCTTTGTGACAGAGACACAGGCGACGATTACCTCTCAGACGACTCAGATGGAGGCGTGGAAGGAGAAAGCGCGGGAGTTAAGGGAGGAGGGTAAAGCAGCGCAAGCGGATCTGGCGGAACACGAGGCAACGAAGTTGGATTTGGAAATTGAGAGGCAACAAGAGGAAATCGCGAAGAAGGAAAAGGAACGAGACATTTATGATAAAGACAGAAGGGATGCAGAAAGTGAAAGCAAAGAGTACACTCCCGAACAAATTGAGGAACGTCGACGAGAGTGGGAACAGGAGATAGAGAAACATGTCAAGGCGTAGAGGAATCTCTAGTACGTTGGACTGTTGGAACCCTCGAATCCATCAGTTTCGTTCAGACCACTGTCTTTTACCATCCTCAATTCACAAATATTTTGGTTAGTGACACTAAGAAAAACGAAGGGCCAGGAAAACAAATCAGGAAGGAGGCTACAATAAATATCATCTATGATGAATTGAAGAAACTTGATGCAGGTTAAGTCGTCGGAGTCAACAGCATCACTGGTTCACTGTGAGCTCAGGCCGCATATCTTATGTTTCAACGTGTAACGTTCTTCAAGACATTCATATGATCAGGTGTCAGCTGGGTGTCAGGGCCTCCTTGCTTCTACTTATGGGGCAGTGGCATATGCTTCGACTGGTCCATGTTTAGTCATCGATGATCATCTGATGATGAAAGCTGCAGTACTTCTTCGAGTCTACTCCGTGGCGTCATTTCATAACTCCTGTCAAATTATTGAAAGCCGACCTGGACAGGTATCTTCCGTACTGTACCAGTACCTTCCCGGGTCCCCAAACGTAAGTACTAGCCGATTTCAATTTTGGATGTACTCACCAACATGCAGCTAGTCTCCGCACAACATGTCATTTCACTTGTCAGTAATGACCTGGTCATGACACCTAGGTTCTTGGCCCGCTGCAACGGGCAAGTGCGATCCTGACGATCAGAATACACAAGGAGTTGGACCATGATGGCTCGAAGCTTCTCCCAAGGCAGAGCAAAAACACTGTTACACATATAGTATATACCCTGCCGACAGCTGAGGTCATTCAACTGTTAGACTCAACCGCTTCCTTTGATTCATAACGTTATGAACATCCAACAGAACGATTCCAAACTATCCAACACTCTGCGCAACGCCGAAGGTGTAGAACTCCCACCTGACCAGTCCCAACGTATCGTTGTCAGTAAAGAGCTAGGCTATTTTCACTTCCTCTCCGTCTCCGACGAACCAGTCTACCTTGGGAAGGACTCCGCTTATGATGATTTCTCTGCCTACACTGTTGTCCAGATCGTTTCAGAGTCACTCACTTTCACGGGCGACTTACTGTCCCCGCATGGAATTTCGATCTCATGCAATAACATTACCGCCTCCAAGCAAACGCTGATAGACACCTCAGGAGCAGCCGGCGCTGATCAGCAGATTGGAGGGGCCGATGCCAAGCCTGGTGCCAACGGAGGCTCAATCAATTTTTATGTTCAGAATGGCTCAGAGGACGTATCGAAACGTGTCTTGTTCGTAGCCAAAGGAGGGAAAGGAGGGGACGTGGTTGTGAAGGGTTCAACAGGAGGCAACGGTGGCGATGGTGGCAGTATCACCCGAATCTTTCAATCGCGCTACAGCGCCTTGCTTGGAAGCATCTACGAATTTCTCGCTCGTAAAGATGCACAGGACTTGAAAGTCCCCGTCCACAAGGGGGATCCCATTCATTTGGCAGCTTCCCAGCTTTTAACCGTTGCCCTCATGGCAATCGCCACAGAGAAGGACATTACCGACTCTATAACAGCTCTCCGCGAAGTGGTTTCCGACATCAGTAAAAGCCTTCCCCGGAAAGTCGACGACTTGGTGAAAATGGTCAGCTTCCTTCGAAATCCGGTGGAGGACGTCACGGATAAACAGAATGACGACTTTAAAACAACTACACTCTATCCAGGAGGCTATGGTGGTTCGGGAAAGGGCGTTCCGGGTATCACTGGCGCAAATGGGAAAATCGGTTCGGAAACCAGTCTCTTCCTGACTACATACAATTCAGACATAAGCAAGACGACTTTTGCTTTTGCTCATCCAGAGCAATGCTCCATGCTTCTTGATCGTGCTAAGGTGTTCTACTACATGGGCTCGCCTGAGCTGCTTGTGAAGTCAGAACTCGTCCTTCAGCGCATTGTGCAGAGGTTGAGCTTCCTCCCTCAGTCAGAGAAAGCGTACACGAAAAGTGATCTTTCCAAGCTCCAGTCTGTCAAGACTGAGGCGGCAAATTTGCTCATGCAACTCGCAACTGGTGTGGTATGTCTTTCCATTTTCGCCGTTCCTTCCATCCCGTTCGTTGCTCACTGCCTCAACAGAGCTTTAACGGACACCCGAAGAACTGGGCACCGCGAGGAAGTTATACATCTTACGAAGAGGCGGTGAATAATGCCCTGAAGGATCACGCGGCTTTTGAGAGCGCTTATATTGCATACCACGCAGCGCTCCTCAAACAGCAGAAACTTACGGAACATGTTAGTTTAGCTCTGCAGCGGAGTTCCCTGATGATTGCCAACCTTGATATCGACATCAATGAGCTGGTCGAGCGGCTTCAGAAAACGGAGAAACTCGTGATATCTCTCACGAGTCCAGTCGAGATTACCCATGCAGTACTACTGGAGAAGTTCAAGGAGCTCGAGGACAGGATCAAGTCGGATGAGTTCGAGTTGAGCGTTCCGCAGCTGATGAATGCCTTGAGGTCTCTGGCCTTCAGCCCGACCGTGGGCATGTATCTTGTCGAACGTATCAATCTTGTGTACGAGGGCCTCACCAGCGTCCCAGACATTGACGGTCATCCCGTGAACAGGGACCACATCATTGGCAAGATCAAGCGTGGGGAGGCGACCGTGAAGAGCATCAAGGACATACTTGGCCAGGAACTTGACGGCGAGTTTAAGGTCGACGACCCGTTCGGCACCCGGATCATGACGGCCGAGGAAGACATGATGAGCTTCCTCGAGTCTTATGCCAACTCCTGTTTTGCGGACGTTATCACCCAGATTAAGGAAGCTTTTGACGATTTTGTCAAGGCCATGGTTACTCGCAACAAGCAAGCAGTTCTCTACAACATCCAACTTAGGCTGTACGTCCAAAAAATCGCCACCAAGCAGGAATACGAGAGCAAGAAGAAAGATCTTCAGGGAAAGCAAATTGAGATCAGCGATCCAAATTTGTCTACCATCACGGCATACATGAGCGACATTTATCAATCCTCCCGTGCTCGCGTCATGCAGTATTTGGACTATCTTGTTCGCTCCCTCAACTTCCGTATGTTGACGGCGTACGACATATTACATCTCGCTTTTCCAGGCACTGAGCCGGACAAAGTACCATTATCGATAACTTCGGATGTCCTACGTAGTGGACGGTCGCAGATTCAAGACCATTTTGCAAAGGAACTTGAAATATGGGGTTCCTCACCACAACGTTTCCCAAGTAACTTCGACGACCCAGTGGGAAAGCGTATCTATATCAATTCCAAGAGTGATTTGGACAACCTCAGCAGAGGACGCTCTGTAAATATATACCTTGCAATACCATTTCTCCAAATCGTTAACCTTGTTCGTTGTTCTAGATCGTCGTAAAAATTCCAGTCATGCATAAGACGACTATCCAGAAAAACGACTTCTCAGGCTGCTGCAATGTGCGCATTTATCGCGTACGCTTTGGCTTCGAAAACCTCAAGGTTAAAGGCACTGAACCGGCACGTGTAACCGTCACTTTAACGCACAGCGGTAAGGAGACCATTGTACATCGCACCAATATGGATCACCAGTTCGTCCATGACCCCATCAAATGTGTATACTCCTACAATCTCCACCCCGACGGATCCATTGATGTCCTGGACAACGGTAATATCAGCGGAGCAGATGTGGATGAACCCGCAAAAAAATTCGCTGCTCCTGGGCCGTTTGCGGAAGATTGGACAGTGAGCCTGACGAATTCGGACCTGACCCGTCTTGATTTTGGGAGCGTCAAGAAAGGTTACTTCGATTTTTGCGGTACCAACTTTGCATTCTGAGGGAATATGTACTTCGGTATTTGTGCAATAAGAGCACTTTGACTCAATATGACAGACGTTGTGACTCTTCAGCGCGGTTGCCCTTGATTAGGAGTGGAAGAACTCAACAAGAAGTCCTTGCATTTGATACGAGCTTCAACCTCAAAGCCTAGTTGCGCCCTTACCGCCAGTCTAGAGTCCTTCTCTCGTGAAAACTGTGATTTGAGATGGTGGAATTGCCACTTTGGGGAGTCATCCGTATCGAGACAAAATGTGTTCCATACTCGGAATTCTCAAAGAAAATAACATATCATTTGGCCATGTAGGTAAATTACCTTTCCGCCTATCCAGTCATCTTCACCCATAATCCGCCCTACCGGAGACTGGTTGAGTCCTCAAGCTGAAGATCGAAATATTGAAGCACAAAATCTCTCACCTGGGCATACATTGTTAACGCGGACTTCGGATACACTCTTTCAATCGTCCTGCGCCCAACACCTTCGGTCCAATGCGCCGGTGGCTTCGCATCAGCGGGTGTTGACGCCTCATCGAGTGTGACTTTCGTAAATTGTTGCATGAAACGGATAAGCATGAAGGATATTTCGTTATAAGCGAACTAAGACGGTGAGTAGAGGGATTTCAACGTTGATAAGAGCATGCAACAAACCTGTTGACCAAGGCAGATACGAGGCCCTGCATTGAAGGGAAGGAAGATGAAAGAATTCTTGACGAGATATTTCTTCACCCGATCGTCCAGGAAACGGTCTGGGTCGAATTCCTCCGCTAGACAATAATGAGCGGCATGTTTACCAAAGGAGAGTTATGTACTGTCTGGACCCCAGAGATCTTTGCGCCGATGCATAAGGAAGACGGAATATGGTACCCTGTCGCAGCGCAAATGAGTGTAAACATTTGGTAGATATGTTAGAATCGTACTTGGTTCCAGCAGGAATGTATATAGGCTTCTGAGTAGGATCGGGGGATGGCCAAGTAGTAGCGTGGATACTCTCACTATATAGCTGGTTTGTTGACCAGCATATGTGGATATTATTAAGATCACTCACCGAGTATTGAATGGGCTACACAAGACTTGAATTAGTGACACGATGAGTCAGGACATCGCAAAAAGACGCACACGACCGGAAAGAGGCGCAGTGTCTCTAAAAGGCAACTGTCATGACTATGTTCGGTTGAGCTTGACTCGAGTGTGGCGTACCATTGATGACCGCCCTTAGGTACTTCATATCTCTAATGTCGTCATAATCTGGGCGACGAGTGGGCCCAACCTTGGCCAGTACTTCTTCACGTAGTCGAACGTGAACGGCGGGGTACATAGCCAGGCAGTATATCACAAATGTAAGTGAAGAAGCTGTGGTGTCACGTCCTGCGATCATGATGTTCAAGCTATTTTATCAAGAAGATTAGTTGCTTATAACTTCTTGAAGTCAACGATTTACTCACGTCTCATCGCGCAGAACGACGGGGTCTACGTTGGCGCTCAGGTTTGTGGTTTGCAATATGGAGATGCACGTACCTGAGGAAAGCCTGACAAGATGATCAATCAAGGTTTCGCCCTCTCCAAGGTGCGCCTCTCCCTTCTCATCTGCCACAGGCTTCGTAGCAGCGTTTGCAGAATTCTTCTCAATGGCCTCTTGGATAATCGGATCCAAGTAAGCCCTGACTATTTCCATCGGTTTCTTTGTCTTGTCCTCAAAAATTTCGGTAAGTGGCCAGATCCATCCATATCGTTCGCGGCTCGCAATGATCTCTTGGGACTGAAGGAACGCACTAGCAAATGCGTTGGCGCGTTTAGCTTGGACTGTCGAGGAATCTGGTGGGACATATGTGGCGTTGTGAGGATAAGGAATACTAGCGCTGAGACTGTGCACGCAGTGTCCGAAAAGGAACTCAGAGGCGGAGTCAAGGGTAAAGCGTGACATAAGATCCTGTACTCAAAGTAAGAAGATATGGGATTGTGGATAGTAGATTGGCGTACCTGAAAGTCGATTGCGTGCCCGCTCCTCATGCGCTCTTTAATCAGGGTGAATACGGTTGTTGCATGGCGGTCGAATAGATCGAAATCACTGATTCGATCGCGGGTGAAAAATGGCCGAGTCATCGACCTGTGGAACCTTCGCAACGTTGTGGAACAGGCTGACATTCGAGGAGGAGAACGACTCACTTCCACATATCGCCTGATCGTAAGGCATAAGAAAGAAATTAATTGTTAAGTGATGTTCCTTACCGTCGGAGTTGAAGACTCCAGACCCTAAGACTGATGACATGGTCGTTCGAAATCGCTCTCCTACTCAGAGGATGAGGGAACGCCAAGATGCGGAGCATGGGTCAATACTATACCCTTTTCGTAGTTTTGGAAGTCGGTGGCAAGTATCAATTTGATGTGCTCGGGCCACACGGTCATAATCAAGTCTGACCACAGGATACGAATGTTTACGACTGGTTCCCCTTGACCGACCCAATCTACGAGACCATCACCTGGGTACTTGTCATTTCAAAAGAACAGGATCAAGGGGTTTCCCGTGCGTACCAATGTACCCAGTATCCCACAAACGACGCATGGTGGCCAAGATATCTACATTTCCGATGAGCTTACCATCAATTCTACGCGCAAGGCGAGCTCCCAGCTTTGCAGCCTGTCTTCTATCATCAAAGGTCTTCCACAATATTTGAATTATTGACAGTGCTGGTATGAATAGAATGGACGCTAAGACAACCAGCAACGTCGGGATTTGATAGGGGCCAAACCCGCCATGGATACTCAAGTGTCTCAAAAGAAGTCCAAAGAGAACAGAGGGGATAACCAGCTTATGTATCTGGAAGAGAATGAAAGCTACACCCGGCGTGACTGTGGCCATCGCAAAAAACGAGAATGGGGAACAAAAAGATACAGACAGGCAGGTTTTGTATGACAAAACAAGGCAGCCTTTCGCAGCCAAGGTACAGAAATGATTGGCTGGTGATTTTCTGTCGTTGAAAGCGTCGAATATGGGCAGTTTCAGAAACCGCCTGATCGTCAAAAGTGGTCAGAAGACATATGTCATGAGACCTGGGAGTTCAGTGTCTCAAGAATGTGAAATTGACTCGGCAAGAATAACCTATTCCCAGGGTTCGACCGGAAAACGGCATTTACAAAAAGATGAGAAGCTACACGATTGACATGGACAAGCCGACGAAAAAGCGCGTCGTAGTAGTTGATGTTGAGCAATCACGAGAAGGTAGTAGAGTGACGAGTCCACATTGGTTGTCGAAGTTGGTGGTCAAGAAA